>JAODLL010002807.1:7035-35349 GCA_026546735.1 Forbesichthys agassizii | reverse complement strand
TGTCCAAGTGATTTAACAAAAATGTTTTAATTGATATTTGTAGTTGCCTATGTAGGCTACAGCACAATGCAAGATGTCGAGTGTTATGAAATGGTTGTCATGAAAATAAAATGTATTGTTTTGACAGATCAACTGTCAAAACAATGGTGTGTGCCCATGTCCTATTCTATAGTCATCACAGTGAATGTTGAGCACCTCTCATCTTGGTTTGGACCATGGATGCCAATGATTTGATATGCAAAAAAATGTTTTCCAGACTGATGGAGGAGTTTACAAACTACAAACTAAATGCTTGTCGCATTATTTATCAGTGTGTTTAATCAGTCAGCAGTGAACACATTACACATTACACATCCCTTGTGTTTAGATACAATAATAAAGTAAAATCAAACACCACAATAGGATAATAAATACAGTAACACTTTAAATATATTTATTACTTTCCACATTGATAGTCAATTTACAAAACACTTAAAAGTTGGGAGGATACAAACAAAAAAAACCACAATAAGAAAATATTTTCCTTTTCTATTCCAGGTATGTAAACAATACGCCATTTCCAGAGAGAAAAAAAGCTGTTCAAATGTATGGTTTACATGAAAATGTGCACTTATTAGCTCCATACCTTGCAGTAGTGCTGTTGCTACAGTCCTGGCAACAAGTTACAGCGACGCCCATTCCAAGGCTCACCGCATTATTTAAAAGTGTGTGTATGTGCGAGCGCACACACAGGCTCTCAGCAACACATTTTAAATGTAGTCGTTGTAAAAATGTTGGGGTGCGAGTGTGAGGGGAATGATGTTAGGGCGGGTGGTGCAAGCGATTCTGTGGGGGAGGAGCAAAAGCCCTTGTTATAGCTGTTGTGGCTGGGATGGGATTGGTCGAGGTACTCCAGGACCCTGCTGGGGGGACGGTGGAGGACGGCCAGCAGCAGTGATGACGTTCGTTTCCCAATAATCCCCTTCTCTATTTCTGAAACAGAAGAGGGATGCATGGGGTCACAGCATTTTGCACAATATGTTGTGTTGTGGTGGTAGTAGTAGTAGTAGTAATACTATTACAACTTACCCAGGGTTTGAAGGTGGGATAACTGTTGGATTCGGTGGCTGAAATTGTTTAAAAAGAATGAAAAAAATACATATATATTTTTACATGTGCACAAATAAAAGACTCAAATTGAAGTGATGAAGTAAAAGGTACTCATGTATTTAAGTTTTTGAGGATTTTGTTTAAATGATAGGAAAACGAATATATTTATTAATAATAATAAAAAACACCATCGCAACATCTTAAAAGACTCAGATGTATTGATGTCTATGGGTAGCATATATATATATGTTACTGTGATGATGATTTGGAATCAATGCTCCAAGCTCACACTGTGGCCTAAGCATTTATGCATGTTTATCACACTCACTTCCCACAGACAACCATGAAGCCTTATCAAAGACAACTAAGGTCCTGATAATATATTCCATCATTCATATCATTCACAGACAACTGGAGCGAGACAGAGGACCACCCCTAGGCTAGTGTGCGCCCCTCGAACCTGACCCTGAAGGAGACCAACGTTTACGTGAGTCTCCACAATAGCATACCTTTGCAGGAGGAGCTTGAGATGGCTGGGCTGTAGCAGCGGCATTGGTTTGCTTATTTTGTGGATTACGAGACCTGGATACAAATATACACAAATACTTGACGTTAATGGTATAGTCAGCTATTGAAAGATAATACACGTTTTGTCAAATTCACCATACATAAACCGCATTTCGCTATCCCTGTGCATGTTGAGAAAACACTGCTCAAAAACAACAAAGCCATAGTATTAGGCTTTGCCTCACAATGCGTTTCAATGTGCAGGGATATTGTTTTGATTTGAACTTGAAGCTCGCGAGTGTTCTCCGTGTCTTCTCCCCGACCACACGCTGAGATTAGAGACTAAAAGAGATTAAAACGGTGCCAATTTTGACAGCTGCAGCCGAAACCTCTCCACTGACCTGTTACGTTGAGCGCAACATTTGAGGCAAGGCTCAACAGACTCTCTCCTGAAAACATAGAGCAGCAGAAATACGATCACAGCCAAGACAGGCACCACCAGCAGGAAGAAGATCAACAGGCCGTTCCTGAGAGAGTAGTCTGAAAGGTTGAATGAATAAATAAAAAACATGTTTTCAGATAGACAGAGACACATACACTGTACATACACATACAAAATGGCAAAGCTGAACTTCACAGTGAAGCTGCAAATCTCGCAAGCTAACACGTGTGCATCCAACAACAATGTAGTCCTGGCCCCTTCTTCTTTAGGAGCGAGCAGATTTGAGTGCAGACTGATAGTAGCCTTTGACAGCCACTAACCTATTTCTGCAGGACCACTGTCCACGCTGCCGCCTCTGCCCGACTTGTCGCAATAGGGTGGGCCCCATCCGTTATTACAATGGCAGTGGCCCAAGCTATTACACACCTAGAAGAAAAAGTTTGTTAACGTTGTCAATATGTCGCGGGACATCTGCAGCCAGGGCTGCCGTCTTGTACATTTCTTGTAGAAGTTTATTATTATTATTATTATTATTGTAGATGTGAAGGGAAAACGTTCCCTACCCCGTGGTTGTTGCAGGTACTTTGGGCGTTACAGGTGAAGTTAGGCAGCAGAACAGAGGCGTTCACACACGCAAAGTTTACGCAGGTCTGAAAGACACAACAACCACATGCAGTATTCATTCGAAATAATTCAAAAATAAATTTCACAGGTAAAACAAAAAGTGAAAGCAGCGTCTTGCCTATGCATTACCTTCTTTAAATAAATAATAAATAAAAAAAAGGTATAAAGTAGTCAGTTATTGTAAGCTAATACGCTTTGTAAAATTCATCAAATATCTCCTCGCATATCACTACCTTACCGTTCTCTGCACGTGCTGAGAAAACAATCAGATCCTTCTACACAGCCCTTGCTCCGCAAATAGGAGCATAAAGTGGCAAATGGCGAACACCGCTCACAACAACTATGCTGCTTGGCCTCGCAATGCATTTCAATGTGTAGGGCTGAGCTTGAGTTTTGATTACAGCTCGAAGTTAGCATGCATTCTCGAGAATGACTAAACCTGCCTTTAAAATGACACTGTATTTGGCCAGTCTTTACATATCTTTACATAGCATGTAAATAACATAACATCATAACTGCATGTGACAAGTTGTCGTTTAAACTGAAGCTCCATCAAAAGCAGCCTTTTTGAAAAGAAGGTTGTTCAGTATTGTACACAAAATAACAGCATTCCATCTTCTTAGAGAGTACTTGAAAGGTTATCTGTCTGGTATCTAAATAGAGCCCCCAGTACGTATTTCAGTATTACTTTCTGCCACTAGATGTAACTGTAAGCGCACCAGCATCTGTAAGGGAGCATCAAAATAGCTCCCGGAAGTTAGTCTGAATACTAAAAGTACCCTATAAATTATATTTTAAATGTAAATCGGGGCATTTATTGACTACCAATTACCAAAACATTTATTTATACAAAAATTTTTAAAAAATAGTGCAGTGCTTGGTGGGCAGTATGTATGTACATACGTACGTACAGTAGATCTAGTCTACACACCCCTGTTAAAATGCCAGGTATTCGTGATGCGATACAAATAAATTGACATCAGAACTTTTTCCACCTTTAATGTGACCTATAATGTGAATTCAATTGAAAATGGAATCAATTGTGTACTTTTTATATCCACTGTACGTACACACATACCCCCCCACCAAGCACTTCCCGGAACTCTTTTGACAGGAAGTTTGCCATAGGTTTTTCCTCTCCATGAACCATGTGACCACTGAAAATTTCAAACTACTGTTGTTGACGTAACTCTGTTCTTTTCATACAAAAGGCTACATACCTTTGAAGGGAGATTTAGGAGCTCTCCGATAACACTGACAATTCAAGTATAGCCCTAAAAATAGACAGCACAAGCAAAGAACTGCACCTTGGCATGCTAAAACAGGCCTGAACTGACCAAACCAGATTCCACTGAAAATGGCTAAAAGGAGAAAGAACAATGGTCAACAGACCTCAGGATAGGTCCTCACCCAACAGACCTCAACGTTAAATATCAGCCAGTGCTGTGTACATAGTCTCAGGTTCACTTTTCTATGCAAAGCTGTGTTGTGAAAACAGTGACTAGACACTGGCCTTATGGGAAGGCAGTCAGTCTTCCAAGAATGGGTAAATCAAAAGATGTTCAGGCATGTCGCCTTTAATTGTACATCTTAGTACCCAATTAACATAATTTGTGTCATCATTCTGACAAACGTCCTTCAATGCGTCACTGTGTGATGCAATACAGTAGTTGTGCAAGACAAGTGATTTAAGACACATTTCAACATCGTACATCATTAACCTTAAGTGCCATGTATGTTTTTTTCCCACTATGCATTTATCAATGTCTGTTCTTATTGTCTGTGTCTGTTGTGACCACCTCTCCAATCGTCATGTGACCTTACATCATCAAGTCACGGTGAAACAATTGAATTTACAACATTTTATGTCTTTTCCAAATGGTTTAATGTGTGTCTTTGTATTTGCAATGCAAGATGTCCTTGAGTGTCTTGAAAGGCGTCCTTAAATAAAATGTATTACTTTTATTATTTTACATGACACAATATCTACCATCTTCTCCTTGTGCACCACACACACACACACACACACACACACACACACACACACACACAAGCACGTTTATGTAAAAGATGCTTACATTTCCTTGCGAGCAGGGGCTTCCTGGTTTAACGTGGGCAGGATCCACCACGTCGGAGCCCAGGTCAAAGTCGGCATTTACACACTGTGACCCATCAATTATTTGATTGCTGACATGGACGCCAGGTGGAGGGTTGTTGACATCTACATTGCTGCACTGCACCTTCCCGCACATGACATTGCTGCAATGCACATGTTGTTCAACAGTTAAATGGCATTTATTGTTGTTAACAGCAAAGTCTTTCAGTGCATTTAAGGAATGTTATATCCTGGAAGAATTGCTAAATCAATATTAACGCAAACGTTTTAGGTGATAATTAACATTTGAGACGTCTAGGCTGGCGTCACCAATAACTTCTCGTTCTTTCCAGCCATCTCACGTATAGCATATCTATTATATTATATCTTGAATGTATTTTGGCTTATTGTAAAATATTAAAGAGTTCTGCAAACAGAGTACTTACGCAATGCTGCATGGAGTGTACTTTCCTGAGCTTGTTATTCCACAATTTCCAAACGCATTACCCTTTATATTTGCAGTTTGAAAGCAAATGTCTGCAGCCTTTTTTGCACCTGTCCAAACATTTTATTTTTCTTGATTAAAACTGTTATTTACCACAGAGACAAAGGCAGTATGAGAAGTTTCCAAAAAAAGTGTCAATGTTATTGTGGTGCAGCCACTGAGATGAGATGTTAGCGGAACGATTCCAAATTATTCAGTTTTCATTGCAAATCCGCTGCCTGAAATGCTGCAATGCCTCTACACTTATCTTCAAGACAAACTATTTACCAGAGAGATGGTGGCAGCTCTTTAACAAGACAATGGGGCACTTAGGGACAAATGTATTTATTCCCCCCGCCAGACCTCCTCAAAGCGTGTTTAATAACAACCTGATTGAACAACATTGTGATGTGTTGTCATTACTCTACAAATGATAACGTGCACATTGCACCTTGATTGAACAAACCTGGGGCAAAGAGCTTTTGGCACTGAAAGTCATATGTCTGACAGCTCCCCTCAAAGCAGTAAGCAGCATTGTTTTCACATGTCAGGCCGTCCATGACAAAGTAGTTTTGTGGACAGAATGCACTCCCTCCAGTACAGTATTCTGGAAGGTCACATGCATTGATAGAATCTCTGCATGGTGTGCCTGAAACTTTGAGCTGAAGACAAACAATACAAATAAAAGTTACAACATACAATAAAACATAGCACAGTTGCCATTTATGGTTCTAAAGTAGTGCTTTCATACCAGAGTTAGCCCGATGCTAAGATTAGTCCAGGACTAGCTTATATCCATTATTTACACTTTATTTTCAGTGCTACTTTTAGCTCTAGGCACCAGGGTGTGAACTACAAGGAAACTCTAAATTAAAAATACATTTTAAAAAGTGATGCTTATGTAGACACAGAGTGCATCGTACAGTATACAGATGTATATAGAGTCAGGTCAATGACAATTCTACTGTTCAGCACAAACCCCCGTTCACACCAGCCATTTCACATTGTTATTGGTGTTCCCTTTGGTCCAGCCCAAATATGGTAGAGAGAACATTCCCTTAGCCTTGAGCTAAAACCACAAGTCAAGTTCCGTGTGTAACCCTCCCGTTGTGTGGGGCAGAATGCTACATACTACAGTATGAGCCTTTGGAGAACCACTGAGCAGCTGTGATACCACAATGCTAACCTGGCAGTCGATGTTGCAGCAGGTCCCCTGAGCGCACACGGCACCAGCAGTGAATGTGCAAGTGGCCGGGTTACAGCATTTATTGGTGCATGTCTGAAACACAGCAAACACACATCGCACCGTGTCACCACAAGTCCTTACACTGTCAGGTGGTACGGGAAACACAGCAACACAGTCAGAGCAGAGGCATGATAGAAGAGACAGACCGTTTTCAAGAATTATGAATAGAACTTCATGGGATAAATATACAACAGCAAATCTTGCGGTTCGAAAAATAAAAAATAAAAAAAAGGAGAAAAAAGGAGAATGATCGGCGATGCAAGCAAACAGCACATGCGTAGTAGAAATATAACTGTCAGGAAATACAGCTTTTTAACAGCTATTTTGGGGGAAATTTTAATGTTTTTTATTTCTCTAAATCATATTTGACACGTGTTTGTATACATGCAGATTGTATGTCCTGGTGACAATCGAATGCAAACTTCTGTCGCTCTATCCATTCAGTTAGATAACAGTCTTCCTAATAACTGCCTAGGGCATTTACCAAGATGGCTGTCGAGAGGCCAGACTTGCTTATAAGGACTCTGACCTTACCAAGATGGCTACCGAGTGGAAAAAACCTACATATACTGACTCTGGGATATTGCCCCGTCGTGTTCACCTTCACACAGAGGCGATGTACTCTACCTGAGTAGTGCCACAGTCACACTGCTCTGGGTCCTCCAGGATGCCGTTACCACATACAGGTATGCTGATCACTGTGGTCGGCTGGTTCCTGAGGCACACGCCCCCCCCGCCCTGGATCAGGCTCACAAAGTTGGCCCCGCTGCAGCTGCTGAAGTAGGTGGAGCCACTGCAGACAGAGGCAGGCACAATGGAGACCGATGAACACAGCACACACACAAACAGCTGTTGTGCATAATGCGTCTCTCTATGCATGATAGCAATCAGTAAGTGATTTTAGCCATGAAGAGTAAAACACAAACAAATATATAAAGAAAAATATACTAGCATTACTTCCAAATACTAAAGTTCTAAGAAATCTATGTGGGTTCTGGTTTTAGTTTCACTATAACAACTACAACTCCCAAGTATATGAATTCCAATGTTAGGATTCTTATCCCTCCACCATTAACATCTAATAGGGAATCACTGTCGAAGATGTGTATGCGGGCAGTGTCAGGTGTATGAGGTGTATGCATTACGTGGCACCGGCATTCATGATGCAGCTCGATGCATTACAACTGCAGCTCTGGGTATCGTGAATCATGCCCAGGTTATGACCCATCTCGTGCGCCACCACAGTGGAGATGTAGGGCAGACTGTTGTCACTGAACTGTCAAAAACACACCCAGCACATTCTTATCAGACACACGCTGTACTGACACGATATTCAAGAGCTCAACTAAATATCCCTCGTATACTCCGAATGTTTAGGCTTATCCGCCAATGCTCACTACAATGTACATGGTTTACACTGTGCTACTGGTTACCTAAGCTAGCTGCAGTTAATACATAAAGAAACGTGTTCCCTATACTTTACCTTTAAATCCCCATATTCTTTAATAACTTGCACATAAGGAAACTTTAGTAAGCATTTCATTACTAACAACTGCCAGTATTACTTCAACTTGTCCTCATTTACTATAATATGTCATTATTTTAACAGGGATACATGCAACAAAAAGCAAAAATACTACACCACGTAACAAGTAAAAGAATCTGAAGAATGCTTGAAGCCTAACTTTTTTTTCCCCCCAGGGCCAAGCTGACGTATGTTCAGGTCTATTAGCCTGTCTGACTGCGGTTGTTCATTATGTGTGCATATACTGCTCTTACACAACAATGCTTTGTGAGAATATTGCAGAGCACATATCGTATCAGGTTCAAATCAACATCTCACAATGTCAAAACACCAAAGCACGAACGTCCAGAAAGCATCCATAGAATAATCGAAAAGGGAACTGAACTAACCACATTGATTCCCCCAGAGGTAGATTCGGAGCAAACCGTTCCGACAAAGGCCATACCCAGTACCCCACCAGGATATGATGTGTTCCGCCCACTAAATATCAAAGCAGCACAGATCAAATTCACTCGGTTAGAAGACAAAGATCAAATAAAATGTCAGTACAGTATGTGCTGTATTTTATCACTCTGATAGTGGCGTCATACATTTGCAAAAATATGAATAATCCGGAAGGAGAGAGCGGAGCACTTACACTATGAGTTGAGCTATGTCATTCTTCACCCTTGGTAGGAGGCTGGCCTGCCTCCATTGAACAAACCTGACCAGCACCTCTCCAGCGTAGCCGTCTACACTGAAGGGATTTGCGTCCTTGAAAATCTCCAGGTTCACCAGCGCCACGCGGACATTTAGCTGCTTATAATACTACAATAAAACAAATAGTATTAGAATATATATATATATGTATATGTTCTGCGCTGGTTGCTATGGGGACCTTACTTAATTTGTGTCCTGCCTATAGGGATTAACGATAACGATAAAACAGAACATAGTATTTGGTAATAGGCGTATAACAAAATTGAACAACAAGAAAAAAATAACAATAGCTATAGATATGGATTGTAAATAGTAGTGGATTCAGCAAACCAATTATTATATTATCTTAGGGCTTGGTTAATGTCTCCTCTGTTGCAGCTATTGAGAAATGCAGTTGCAAAAGACACAGTGTAAAACCAGTATTACCGGTATATCACCCAGCCCAAATTAGCACTGTATTATAATTGGTCTTCCACAAATTCCTCCTATGTTGGTCATAGTGAAGTCGGAATGTTTAGCATGTGCATTGAGAATGTAACTGTATGCCGTGTCACTAAGGACAGCAAACCAGCGCATCTGCTAACAAGTCAGGGTGCTATAACACAATGACTTTGCGGCTATTATTTAAGGCAGCAATTGATGTAATGTTAACCATCACCCCATCAAGGAGATTGGCCATCTCCACCATCTGGTCCAATATTGCTTTAGCATTTTTCTTCATGAGGTTGTACTGTGAACACACAGCAAGGCATTTATTAACAAACACATTCATTAGTAATCATTTATAATGGAAAAGCTTTTATCAGAAATACTGTTATTAACTTATTATTACCCTGAGGTTATCCACAACGAACGCCAACTCCACATAATTGGTTTGGGGTAAATTGCGCTTCCTCTTTTGAAATAAAAAAGACAAAAGGGGAGGAAATATAGTTGGCAGTTTTACAGACATATATTAAAAAAAACTTAAGAGTAGTTAAGCTGTAGTTATGCATAGGTTTCCGGAACACAGCCAGACTCTATTAGTTACATATAAAATGGAAATATGGTTATATATGGAATCTTGGATTAAGAACCGATTGACCCATTTGGGGAATTGGCAGATCCCTTTCAGTTCTTGCATGTAAACTGTAGATGTGTTAAAAGTATGTGTTAAATATAGGGTTAGAAGCCAACTGAGACAAAAAAATACTAAATAAAAGGACCATCATCATGCAAATTAAAAAAGATACACATACCCGCAATAAAGAGGTAATTGAATGGCCAGGGTGAAAGGGCTCGTAACTCTCTGTTGATGTCTCGCTGACGACACCACACACAGATGGCTCTGAGTTAATGTCCTTCAGCAAGTATAGAAGGTGTTCATTGGCTGGGGACTGCGGAACTGGTTCAAGTCCATAGGTCACATTGTCAAAAAAGATCACTCCTCTAATTAAAAGAAAACAAAATAGCAGTGATCATTTTTTGAGGATTAGCACAAGTCTAACAATCTGTGCACAAGCATATGCCATATAGGCCCCAAATATTCCGTTATTCGGGTATTCGTTCGTTGGGCGTGTATTCGATGTAAATATTGGTATTCGAGTATAAATTATTTTTTTAGGCATGCATGTTTTCCTATTAATTCCTACTGTCTCCATAGAAACCCACATGTTGAAATGTAATTGCCTGCCCTACACTGTCATCAACACAATTGATTGCAATTGGCTCTGTTTGTAAGAAGAGAGTGAGGCTATTCATTCAACACACACTCCTATTGGCTAATACAGGAGGTATATGCTATTTGACAGCTCTGACTGGTGTCAATCAAAGTGGCCATTTTGAGTGCAAGGCTATGTTTACATGTGTGCTCACTGAAGCTAGGAATCGAAGATTACTTCTGTTATACTTTCTAATTATAGTTGAGTGTTTTTAATGGTGTTTTTGAGAAAGAGTATTCGAATACTCGTTCGGAAATACCATCAAGTATTCGAAACCTGTAAAATGGTATTCGGGACAGCTGTCCACCTGTTAGGCAGAATACGCCGCAATACAAGCGCCTCACAGAAAACACAGCAGGAAAAACAAACCTTAAGCCTGCACATGTGCTGAGGGCCACTAGTGATTGGTCGAGTCCATCTACCTGCCCGTGGTAATAGCAGTGCACCTGGGAAATGTAGTTTACATGGTGTTTTGTGAAAATACAGACATCCAGAAAGACACAAGGCCATAAATACTTACACATATTACATTACAACTTACATGATGCTTTGGTAAGGAGGATTTGTAACTTCCATTTTTGTAATGAGAATACTGGACAAAGCTTTCCGGTAAAAAGTCTCTGATATAGTAAAAGAAGAATTATGAATTTTGTCAGAAGAAAACCAAGCATGAATTACAATTACCTTATTTAGCATAAGCTTCTATACAAAGCAACGTACAAGGACTCCAATAACAAGTATTAAAGTACAGGTAAGCAAGACAACTTGCTCAAGGATTTGTAACAGGTAAAAGTATTTTTTTAAATTATCAATCATACCTGTTCCTTTTTAAATGAAGTATGTGTTGTCTGTTGTTTATGTTGAGTGTGTATGAAATCGTATCCTTTTCATCCATCTAGAAGTAGACAATTATGGATTAGAGAAATGTTTAAAATGTACAAATATATTTATATTGTCTGTGTCAATAGTTAGTTACCTCTTCTGACTCTTGTGAACTGTTGGCATTTCTTGTCTGTCTATGAATAACCTTCGGATACACCACTGTGTAATTGAAATATGTTGATGTAAAGCACATAGTAAACACGAAATATATGCAAATATATTCAATTAAAAATGAATTCAATGTAGATTATTTGTTTGAACATTCCTTGGCCTTAAAATAATCAAGCCATATACTAAATTGCAGAAGTAACACAATTACAGTTTGTCTTAATACATCTGTGGATGAGTTTATTTGCTATTAAACTCATCAGCTAGATGAGACTTTTTATAGTCTACCTATGTCTTCTAGTATAAATATGTGGTCATGATGAAAAACAAGTTTGACAACTCACAAAATAGCTCTACAGTTATGAAGAAATGTGTTTAATATATCTTACATAATGTGGCTATGATAATTTGACTTAACCCTTACAGTTATATGACTTAATTCCCCATTGAGAATGTGTAGGCTGTATAATAACCCTAGTTCTACATTTTATTAGTATTATAATATCCTACATGACCTCACGAGTGGCCAACCGGAGACCACATATTATAATCATTCTAATATATTGGAAATCTAAGCGCACCAACCAACAAATGTCTGACTTGGCAAGCATTAGCCAGACAGACGAGAAACAGACAACAATAAAATTAAGCAAAATCCTCAGGCGCAGATACCTGAACAAATCAACCCAAGTACCCTACGGATCTCACCTTCGTTGTATGCTCTTGAGATGTTACAAAGAACAAAGGCAGACACTAAAATGTATTTTGTAACCATGATCCTCGTTTAAGCATTTGTCCATTTAGTCCAAAACTCTCAAATAAGCGTCCGTAGCTTCCAATAAGGCTTTGCGCCTTGCTGTCCTTCAGTTGATCAGGTATAGCGTAGATGTGGGCATGGCTTAATGAACAGGTGGGGCAACTACGACTGCTTTGTGTTTCAGTAATGCGACCAATAAATAACTATAAGCACCACCAATATATTGTATATGGATAAAAAGCCTATAGATTATTTACAATAAATACTCGAACTATTGTATTAGGTATAATTAAATAGGCTACATCATGCAAGTACAACTTATATATGGTGTGATGCTGCTACCCGTCTACACATGTGAGGCAGTGCTAATATCAAATGTAGTCTAATAGACGGTTAGTTTTATGTTTATAAAACACAAAAAAGCTTGAGTCTTGAAACATGAGTGAAATGTTGCATCAAATATGCAATAATGCAACAGTGTCGCGCAATGCTGATCTGTGTGAACCATGGTGAACACGCAGAATTGACGTACAGGCAGCGTTTGTTTGGAAAATAATGGTTCCGGTTGTTTTTTGGATACTGTATCAGAAATATATCATTCAGAAAAATAGTTTGACATAGTTAATATATCCACAATATGTCGATTGTAATGATATGATTAGCTGGTTATTGAATGATAACTGAACGCAATTAATTTGGCGAGGGAATTTCACAGCGTTAACCCACCGTATCTGTTTACCTCAAATGCTACGTATGGGTTCAGGTCGTATTTTGAGATTATTCCAATTACTGAAGGGCGCACTGCCGAAGAAACAATTCTGTATAAATCGATACCTTACGTCGTCTGTTGTCTTGCCCCACGTTGTGTTGTGAGTATGCTTTGTGGCGTATTTGTGGTTTCATTGCACTATTTGGTATTTATGTCACAACTAACGTAAACATATTGTCTCTCCCTGTTGGCAGAATGACTACATTGACAGACTTTAAACCTCTTGCCAAACGATTGAGGATTGAAGTTAATGTCCACAGTCGTCCTCCAAATTATCCCAAAGGTAAGATAACATATTTGTTTTGGTAAACATGACTTGAATGCTTGTTGATATAGCAGCGATAGCGTTTACTAGCTTTGTTTCGTCATAATGCTTTTGTTAAAGCTAATATCATTTCTTCCTTTAGATTCTATTTTATGTAGTCAGCGTGTATGTGATGTGACAATGGACGGAGAGAGGGGAGAAAACAGCAATGAGAAAACGGGAGCCCTGCGTGGTGTCAAGACAAAAAACTTCCATCACAAAATTGGTCCCAAGAGGCAGCCGCAGAAGTTCAGGAGTACGCTTGAAGGCTGGCTCCTTAAGGCCCGAAAACTCCCAAACGCGGATGAGGTGCGCGGAGCTCAACACGAGGTAGAGATGACCGACACAAGTCAGAGCACTTCACCTCAGTCTCCAGACACAGAGGGCCCCGCATCCCCTGCCTGCCACATGTCGGGAGAACCTGCTGACGTTGACGTGGATGAAGAAACCCAACGGTTGACACCTGTAGGCCTGGAAGAAGATAACCCTCCAGTGCAGAACGTAGTCTGCAGTGATGGTGAATCCACCAAGCAGGAAACCATGGAATTCTCTGGCGTTTCTAAAGACCAACACGGCCCCAAAATAACAGACTTCTTCAGGGGAACATCGTCAGCTCCAGGCTCGTCTAAGACACCTGGCTCTCCGGGAGACTCTCCGGAAGAACAGGACTGGGACGAGGAACCCTCGCATCCTAATGCCAGCCCGGGACCTGATGTCACATGGCTGGGGACCCCTATAAGTGAGCTCAGGCGGATGCCCGCGTGTGGACAACCTCTTCCACGGCTGGTGGATGTCCTTGGCGAGCACACTGTGTTGATAAGGGTTGAGTCTTTATTACACATTTTTAAATAGTAATTTTCACTACAGAGTGAGGTCTATGCAGGCTTCTAACATACAAGGGATGAGATGCAACATATTTTGTCTTTATTTTTTTCTTTTTAAGTTTGGCATAATATTTACAATATTGTTTTTTCTCTTTTTGAATCAGGTGATCTATCCTTTTCAGATGTATAACATGCATATTTTTTTGATCTTTTGATTTTTGTGCAGGGGACAAAAAAAAACAACAACATTGTTTGGCAAAATGTGTACTGAAAATAGAAGAAACACTCGTCTGAGTGCAATGGTCTAATGCTACTCATTAGTGCTATTCATCCTTAGAAAGGCTAGATTTACGGCTTCATTCAAGAAAAACGCTCTTATACTATCTGGTACACGTACTGTTGTTGCTATGTGCTATGGTAATTGTTTATTAGCCCTTTACTTTTGAGCTATCGCACACTTTTAGATAGGCCTGTGGTAGCTACTGTCTTTTTTATTTCAGTGGCGGGCACTGATATACTGAGTATAATGTCGTTTGATGTGGCAGACGGACCTTCTTCAGGGTGGCAAAGTCCCTGTGCCGTTCCCTTCCACGTTCACGGACGTCTGGGATGACGTGCACGTGAAGATGCCCTGTTCGGCACAGAATCTGTTTCCTGTGGTAAACGATGTGCGTTTCAGTAGTCTGTACATTTAAATGGAAATCCAACTTTTATTATGTCTTGATCACATCCCATTGGTTCCTGTGTTAGGAAACACGGGAGCGTGAAAATCAAAGCCGATGGCAGTTGATCAAGGAAACTTTGACAAGGAAATTTTCCAGCTCTAATGACTTAAAGGTGAGTCAATAAAACATTTTTAACTTGAAATTTTTTATACATTTGAGTATTTTATACTATTTAATACATTTTGTAATACCTTTTCAATATTTTTTCACCTTGACTGTATGTGAATTGGGCTTGTTGTTACAAGATTATGCCATAAGATGGCGACATCATTCCATAAATATGAAATTATGAAACAGCCTTTTGAATACACCATCCTATTTCATTTTAGTCCATGCAGTATAAATGCTGCAATGCATACATGCTGACATATGATCCTCCTTTTTTTACAGAACACTATTTTGAAATACAATTCAGCAGCTGCCAAGAGATGGGACTTCACGGCATTACATTTGTATTGTAACCAGGTAAATTATATAACACAAGAAGTCTCTTGCTTGCCTATTTTCTCAGTTATGTACCAGGGCCTCTCACACCTCCTTGTATTCTGGCTAGATAGAGTTTCCTCCGTTCTATGAAGGTACACAACATTGTACAATATCTTCGGTAACTTATTTTTTCATAACAAATAGACTGCAGAATTTGTGAAGTCCTTTTTGTTTTTAGCAATTTTGAGAAATCCATAATTATATTACTTCTATAAACAGCACAGCCGTTTTCAGTTGTGCCGATATAATTTCTTAAGGGTTTCTAAAGATTAATTTGACCATATTTTTAAATTATGAGACGATGACAAATTATGACACGTGGCTAAAAATGGGCCTCTGTACTCTTATGTAAGATAATTCCATTTAAAAATAAAAGCAATTTCCAGTTACAATAGTATTTTATAACATATCATTAATGTATACATTTTATGTTATTTAATAGTCAAACAATTAACTTTATGTGACATGAAACTTTTACAAGGCAGTGTATAATGTAGACCTACACACTACTGTTCACTACAGATTACATTTGATGGAGATGATTTAATATTATCAAATGCGCTTTGAGGACAGTTTACTGTCTCCCAGTTTTTGTGAGTCGTTTAAAAGATATTGACCTGCGTTGTCATGATTGCTTGAGCTCTCTTGTTTGATAGGCTATGGCAGTGGCGTTGGTCTCTGCACATGCCCAGCGTAGGCCTATCCATCATATGTTGTCATGACATGATGTTTGCTAGTGTTACACTGCACAGAGAAACACAGCATGCAGTGCCACCATCTTGCTGATAAACCTCTCAGGAATATTTCACTGTGGCACCAGTTCCATTTACAAGGTTTCTATGTCGTATGGAAAAGTATGTAATTTGTTTTGAGTCAATTCCAGTTCTAGATAAGTTTGGAAAAACGACAAATAAGTATTTAACAATGTTTGGGTTTTATTGGGACTATTGTCCCTTATTCTGTTTTATAAATACATAAATATAATACAAAATGTCTAAATATGTAGTGTTTTTAATGGTGTTTGAAACAAGCAGGCAACACATCCATAATGTGTATCGCTGTGTAACATATGAGCTATTAAAGTCAAGGGGTTACTTTAATTAAAATGAATCAATTGTTACTTTAATTAAAATTAATAAATTTGTCATTTACAACAATATGTGCCACATGCACATCTAAAATATTACTTTTGATGACTAAGCAAAGATAAAAAATTAGAACAGTTTGATATTATGTAATGTGCTATCTTTATATGATACTGTATATTGTGTAACTACACACTGATTAGACTATTAAGTATTTTGATTTGTCACATGGAACCATGCATCAAAAATCTAGGTGGACTGAACCGTGCATTTGGAAAACCGTTAAAACCCTTCTAAATTTACAATATCTGGAAATTCGAGACATATAAATAAAAATCATAGGAAAAAAAAGGATTAGGCTTTCTATAACCTCCTTCCCATAAAATCACCTTACAACTCATTGGTGAGTCCTGACCACCATGTTGAGAACTGCTCTAGCATTAACTAAACTGTTTTATATTATTTGTGTGTGTGTATTCACACACGTTAAATTTCCCCGAAAGGATACATTTTTTTGTTTTTCTTGGATGCCAGTATGTGAAATGTTTTGCACCACACATTGCACAATAGCAGTAATGGATTTTGTGTTTGCGAACGGCAGGGGTTAAAGCCTTTCCAATTTGGGGAAATGGGAGTATGAGAACTAATTTAATCTTCTGCCAAAAGGTCATTTTTAGTAGCTTGTCAGAAATAGAAACGTCTGGTAATATATAGCAGAAAATGCATTATTCCATTCTGATGCTGTCAAATCAATTGCATGCTGTATGTATACAGTACTATACATCTGTTAGAATAGGAATTCAATCAGACAAATCGTAAATGTGTTGAGAGGCCCCAGACTGAAGCTAACTGTGCTGTTTATTTTTATTATATAAAATAATAATATATTGTTATATAGACAACCCTAATACACACACCTCCCTTTTAGTATTCATGATTTCCACAACTATAGTGCAGTTTTTAAACTTGCACGTGCTGCTGTACCTTTTAAAGCCATTATGTGCAACATACTCTAGGGATGGCACTATCCAGTTTTTTCAGTCCCGATACCGGCACTGTGGACACACACACACACATACACACACAAACACAATTTTTTTGCAGGAAGGAACATTGGGATAAAAAGCGTCTCACATAAGCCATAGAACATAGGGGTTTATATCACTACTTTGTTTTGAAAGTGAGGTATTGCAGAAAAACCTTCATGACATTAAGTTAAATTAGTGGCCATGCAAAGTAATTAAAATGCATTCCTGCACGGATGAAAACTATTTATATTAAAAGTTAGCTGTTTGATGGGAGTAGTTAATTGAGCCAAATCAGTTCCCATTTGACAATTACAGTACGTTGTTGCGCTACAAAGTGTAACGTTTTCAATTGTTAAAACAGTTTGTTTTGTTTTTTTTCCCTGAAGATGTCACAGTAGGACTGCTTTGGGTGTCAGCGAAGAGCAGGGATGATTGACAGTGAAGGCCCCTCATTGAATATTCCTCCTGGCAGAACCACCTTATGAATAACATACGGGCCAGTGACGGGCAACACATTTGTTTGCCTCTCCTGTCCAACACCACCAAGGGTTTTTATTTTTCGACACGGTCACATTCCCGTGGAGGCATATTTGTTTTCTAGCTCAAAATTGGGGGCAGTGACGGAGACTTTTTGAAAAATCTGGATGCTGGCTCTGGTTTTTACGCATTCCCCCCCACCCACCTTTTCCTCCTTGATTATTTTGTCAGTTGGGTGTGATGTATGGACCTGTTTCAAGTCATACACAGACCGTTCCTTTAGTTTGATTTGATGCGGCTGATTTAAAGGGCCAGCGCTGTGCCACCTCAGCTATCTCTCCCATCTCATGTTGTCAGCCCCCCTTCATTCATTGCACCCGCAGGAGCATTTTATGGTGTCAAGCAGGTCATTACTTATGACGGTGTTTAGTCAGGCCTCCTTTGCTGTGGTATAGATGTCCTAAGCTAACTCTCCAGTAAAGGCTTCTCCTAGTCCAGTGAATTCACAGTTGTATTTTGCCCCTTCAATGGTTTATTTGTGTCTCTTTTGAAAAGCTTGTTTAATCAGTTGGCATGGTCCTGAAGCCTTGATGAAATTGCCTTGAGATTGATTTTTCTGACATTCGCTATCCAATACAACTGTAAATAATGATAGTTTTACTGTATATTGGCTATCATGTACCTATTTGTCAATGTTTGAGTTTCTAACATATTAAATGTGAGTTATTATGAATATATGAGCCGTATAACATGTAAACATTGAATAAGCTAAACTGTTAATGGCCTTCTGTAGAGATTGGACTATCGATAGCTTTAAAAAAACTCTGCACATATAGATGAGAATGCTTAATTTAGTTTGTTTGACTGTGGACTCTCTAGCTCCTTTGGGGTTTAAGATATGATTTACAATGGATGTAATCTTTTTGTTTGTTTTAATGTTCTTTCTGGAGTAGACTAACCGCCCCGATCATTTTCATAACGCAATTTCATACATTTGCTCAATGCTCAATCACGAAATCTCGCATTCTAATTCTTATGAGAATTCAAAGATGTTCACTTTTGATTGTGGTTTTTGTCTCAACTAGGCAGCCCAGACAGCGCTGACAGCCAGTGCAGTCACAGCTGTGGTTCCTGGCCAAAAAGCAAACACAAACATGTTTTCTTCCTCTCCAAGGTCCTGAAGCCTGACGACGCCAAACAGCTGTTTGCCTCCCTGCTGCCAGCCATGGTGCAATTAGCACTGAGAGCCTCGGCTCTGTGCACCAAGGTAACACTAATCAACAACGGATTCTGACTCACAGTTGCATAGTGGGGTCGCCGCAGTAGGCTGACCCCTAGAAGTCGACATGACGTAACATGTCATTATTTACGGAATGACGGGGGAGAAATTGGTTAGGTCAAGTTGTGTGGCTATTGAGGGTCACTTATCAGAGGTTTTATGGCTCAGTTGGTGAACTATTGCTTTGGCCTGGGGATGATTTAAAGGGTGTGTGTGCGCCACAGAAACGGTCTCATTAAAGTTTGGGACATCAATCATTTTCATTCTCACTGCTTAAAAGCCATACCCAGGTATAATGAAAATTGTTGATTTAGTTTGAAGCTTCAGTTTGGAATTTTCAACAGTCACATGGTTCATGGAGAGGCAAAATTGTTCCAGTGTATATATACAAACAAATATATACACACAAACAAATATATTACTTCATTTTTTTGGTAATTAGTAGTCAATAAATGCACCGATTTACAATTAAAATATAATTTATAGTGTACTTGTAGTATTTAAGCTAACTTCCAGGAACTATTTTGAGGCTCCGTTGCTGTGATAAAACTGTGTATTGGAGTGAACGGAGATGAAGCAACTCTCTTTACATGTTTCTGGTCTCTAGCCGTTGTGATTGGCCCACATGGTTTTACTCTTTCCTCTATGGTCACATTCATAGTTGTTTATTACAAACAGTGAGCTGAGGCAGATATTTGGGGACATTTTTGTTCCATGATTTCCCACGGAACATTAAAGATTGTGTAAAGCAAATACAGAGATTTACTTGGAAATACTTTACATATGTTTGAAATCCATTCCTTTAAACATGTGAAAACACTGTTAACTATGTAGTATTGTAGAGTTAGACCGTTAAAACTGTATTTCATAATTTCTCTGTTAAGGATTTTTTTGGGAGGGCCAGAAACGGGGGACTATATACGTAGATGGTCTGCCAATTTGCTTTCTCCTCCCCGTAACATTACAAGGATATAAAAGCGTAGAGAACATTCAAATCAGCTCAGTATTTATCCTGCTCCAAATCCAGTTATTAGACTACTAAATTTACTGTCCTTCAACAGCCTACAATTCCATAGCTAAATCACGTACTGTCCTTTAACAGCATACAATATGATAGCTATGCCTTCATTGCAGAAATAAGCACACAATGTGGTCAATGTGCATTATTTGAAAGCTACTGGTTTAGTAGCCTAGCCTAACTGCTAACACCCGGCTGCCAAATCCAGTCGGTGTTTAAATCAGCATCCACATAATCCAACTGTCTTTATGTAGTCCAATCCTTTTTCCAAAAGAAAATATAAACCACACATCCAGTAGGCTAGTTCAACTTTACAAGAACAGCATCTCACGGTATCTGCAGGTGTCATGCAAAAACGCGATCTGCTAAAAAGTGGTGTGTTAAAAACGGATTTATGCCCATGAGAGCACACACAGTCCTATATGATAACCAATCTAATCCTTTTAACCAGTATACACCTATTTAAAGTGAAAACACAACTCATAAAATGCACGTAGACCTACATTTTCCAATCAATGTTCGGCTGAAAACTCCATACTCCATCCGTATGGAGTTTACCGTAGAAAACACTCAATGTGTGTGGTTACAGCTCCTTCTGTTGACAAACCCCCACCGCTTGAGAACAGATAATGATGGTTATATTTTCACGCTTTTGAAACGTAATTTTATATACTTGCCGACTTTTTATTAAATGCCAAATGTTATTTATATAGAACTTTTCTAACCTTTCGGCCATTTTACAGTATTTTGCCTCACATTCACCCATTCACACCCACATTCATACTTGATGGCGATTGCTGCCTTGCAATGGCGTGACCAACCACCGGGAGCAGTTAGGGATTAGGCATCTTGCTCAAGGATGCTTACAGGTTGCTTATCGGGGTTCGAACCCATGATAATTTGTTTATCATTTAATTACTAATTCAAATGTATGTCTGATTTACACAATCTTTAACACAAGACAGTACCTTTTTTATACCCTTGATTTCTACTGCAGGTACAGTACACTACAAACTATAACAATGGCAATAATGCCACAGGAAATTTAGCAGCTTGTCTCTAACATCAATTCAATATATCAGACAGGCCATTGAAATCTAGTGCCTGTCTTTGCGGCAAAGATTAATAGCATTTCGAAACTAAATGGGTTCTCCACAGCTCCTCAAGTGTTTCCAAGTAATTGGAGTCTGCACTACATGTAGTTGACCAAATGGTTTGTTTGCACACAACTATAGGTGTTTTATCACCTAATATATTGTACAATGCTTGACTCTCTTACGGTATGGCCATTATGGTTAATATTATGCAAACAAACCTTTCTATAATGCCAGCTTGGAGTTACTTGTATTTTTCTCCTATTTTTTCACACAAGCTTCTGCTACTAGGATGATTGTAGTTGTGATGGTTAATTTGAGAAGCCCAGAGTGGCACTAAATTAGTTAGTTTTTTTTTGACTAGCATAATGTGTTGTTTAGCAAACGGAGAGGAGTAAGGTACTTCGACCTTTAAGATCCTTCTCTTGCTTTCCCCCTCTAGCCGATACCCTTGCTGAAGGAAGGCATGAATAATTCCATCACCATGTCTCAGGAGCAGGTGGCGTGCCTTCTGGCCAACGGCTTCTTCTGCACCTTTCCCCGACGGAACAACAGGAAGTCTGAGTACGCCAACTACCCGGACATCAACTTTGTCAGGTACTGGAGGCGAACGCTCCACTCGATATCACAGAGTCACCGTTGTACGCGAGCGGGTTTAGTGAATATTGTGTTCTGTGCTCCGCGTGTCTGCTTTCTAATTTCCATGAGGTGGCGCTACTGTGTGATGATGGCACTTATTCACTTATTCAGCAGTCCCTGTGTGTTTATACATACATCTCTACCGAGAGCTATCATGAATGATGCGCTGCGTTGCGTGGAGAGTGATGATATTTGATCAATCTGACACAGTGAGATAGATGCGTTATCCTTCACAGCAAACATAAAGCAGGTCAGTGACAATTCAATTGTGGCACAGTTAAAAGCCACTGTGTAGTATTTCATCGGGTACTAACGTCAGTGGGCATAGCAACACGCAACACCATGCTACTGCAGAAGCACACAAATCATGTTTTATTAAGTTCTACCTTATCTTCTGTATTCGGCTGATAACTGGAATGAGGCATCATTTGTGTCGTAGAAGCCCGCAGTTTTGTGTGCTTCTGTTAAATCTGTTTTCAATTAATAAAATACAACCTGGGTGGTTTACTGCTAACCCAAATCAAAACAAACTCCTCAAAACAAGCAAAACAAACACCTCAGAAGCTCCGCCCCACACGTGGAAACACATTGCGAAGCCAAGTAGCAATTGTTGTTGCGATGGGTGTTGGCCACTTTATGTTCCTATTTACGGAGCCAGGGCTGTGTAGAAGTACCGGATTATTTCATCAGCACGCAGAGAACGGTAAAATAGCTTGATGTGAGGTGTGATCATCTGAGTAAAACTGAAATATCTCAGGGAACAAATACAGTTGAATGCGAACATGTCTTTTTTAAAACATTTATTAGATCTTACCACGCTTTGTGCTCTTTAGGAGAAGGAAACGTAATGTGTTAAATACTGACACATTTAAATGTATTTAAACATGAATTCATATTCAATATAGTTCATATAATGATGTAATATAACGCTCAATAGTCAAGAGTGTTAACTGTACAGGTTTCCTTGCTTTTCTTCAACAGGATGATTTGATGTTTAATTCTTTGGTCATTTCTTTAACGACCGGCAGTCATACTTTGACAGACAGATCACTGCTCAGGCATCTATGTCGGCATCGCAGCATAATTACCTGAACAGCGGATATCATTTGATTAACATTGACTCCGATGCCAGCTCCGATTAAGGAAACTCCTGCTTTGTTTTTAGGTCTAGCTCCAGTGTGATTGGAATTAGAAACCAGTTAGGTCATTTTTGCTTAAGACTCTTAAATGGTTTAATTTTATTTATCCATATATATATTTTTTTTATATATGTAATATCGTTATTTCATAGTTAGTTAATGGAGGATTGATGTTACTTGTTTGTTATTAGATACATTTTCTTTGATCTCATTTGGATTGGTTATTTAGATTACAGTGTTGGCAACACATGCGGACTACAGTACCATGCTTTTAAGGAAATTTAAAATCCTCCTTGCATCATAAATTATCTTGATGCACTTTGTGAAACTGGGATTTACCAGTCTATCTGAAAACAGTTTCTGCTTTTGTGATTCAAAATAAGAGTTTTGAGATCTATTTAATTAATTAAACCCTCTTCAACCACTGTTTTGGATATGTTATATAATTATTACAATATGTTCTAATAGTCTATTCTCCAAAGACCATATTGTCCTCCATTACTAAAATCCTGCTCGACCGACAGGTTGCCCCGCGGACTGCATGATGTAAGATTGTTTCCACTGGGCGCACGGACAGAAAAGATAAATGAGCGCGGGAGTACACTTATATGAATGCGTTTCTCTGCCACCCCCGAAGGGCTCTTAGTGCATCAAGCTGTTGTTGTAATGTAATGCTGCTTCTATGAAATTCCTTTAAGGTTGTTGGGACGAGTGGGAGGGGCAGTGGAGATGTTGTTCAGGCTTGTCTTGAGATGCTAGTGGTGGCCTTTATGGTGTGGTCACAGCGCGTAGCATTTATTTGCCTGTGTGTGTGTGTGTGTTTATGTTCATGCGCCGTTGTGCTTCAGTCAGGAGTGATGGTGGTCCTTAAGAGGCACGTGGGGCTGGTTAATGTGCCTCGAAGGAGGCTTGCTTTGAGTCGCTCCCTGTTAGCTTTGGCTAGAGTGCCATGCACAGGCAGACACGACTGTGACTTTGTGATGGCGTGCGCCCCCGGCGACTCCCATTGTCTGAAACCGTGGGTCGTCGGCCAGTGACCGGAAGGGAAGCCGAGCGAGAGATGAACGCGAATTGATGTCGAAAGTTCAAGCTTGAGTGAACTCACATGGCCATAGTCGAGGCCTTGAGTCGCTCGAGCGCTGGTTACTGAGACAGGAGTGTAATTTCTCCTGGTTTTGTCTCTAGTCACATGAATGAGAGCGGTGATGTTTAGCATGCTTTGCCATTTGCTTTAATGTAAAGCTTGACAAACAGTAAAAAGCGTGCTCTTATTTTTGTTCTTTTCTTATATTCCTAGATTGTTCGAGGGAGCATCGCCAAAGAAAATTGAGAAGCTTAAAACTCTTTTGTGCTATTTCAAAAGTGTGACTGAAAGAAGTATGTTTCTCTCATGCTAGACTTAAAAACACACTGAAAACTTAATGTATACGCTGCAGCTAATACTGCAGAGATTTATGTTCTTTCATTCATTCATCTCTCTCCTGTCTTTTTCAGGACCCACTGGACTCGTAACATTTACACGCAAATGTTTGGAAACACCACCAAATTGGAAAAGGTACAATATTGTTTCATCATTTCAGCTCTGTTGACTCTTCTATGTTATGGAGTCCAGAAATTCTTATACCAGTAGCACATTAGTATTTAAATGCAGTAGAAGTATAGTTTTGTTTGTTTTGCTTTCTCAAGTCTATAGCTGAGAAGAGCCAATGAGTTGTTTCTTTCTTTCTATTTCAGCTCAACATCTCAGCTCACAAAGCTCCATATTACATGTGAAGGTACCATTGAGGATGACGGTTACGGAATGCTTCAGGTAAAAACATGACATTTTTTTAAACGACGGCAGATCTTTGTGAAAACCAACCACCCGCTCCCTTGCATTCAGGAGCTTGTGTATGGAGCTGGAGAATGATTGTCTCTGTTAAAAGCTCAACGGTTCCCTGGCGCTTTTCCTCTTGCCACGAGGCACACACACAGTCGTCCACACAGAATGCTTACTGCTGCTTAAAATGGGACCAGGGTCAAGGCCTCTAAGGACTGCAAGCTCTGTCGTCCACATATACTTTACACTGTCAGTATAACCGCCCCCCCATTCCATTCGCCATTTGTTTGTCTCCGTATGCCACAGCCTGACAGCTGACAGTACACACACGACTAGCACTGGGCGAGCCTTACGGCTCCGGGATTGATGGACGCCCTGGCTGGGGGAAGTGCGGTGGTGGTTTGGGACTGGGGGTAGGGTGGAGAGCGCTTTCTCTGACAGCCTGTCAAAGCAGACTAAAGAGGCTGGCTGACTGTGCAGAAGATGAGTGACCACTTTGAAGGGCCCAGCTAGCCGCTAGCAGAGCAGGCTTACATACTGGCCGCCATTACACGTTTTAACGTGCTTTGTCAGTGCTGAAATAATGGAAGGACTACAAAATAGCGGTGGGCTAGCCGCTCAGCTAACATTTCTTATTGTGGGCTAGTGCTTCAGCTTAGCTAGCACACACTAACGTTGTTGATGCTGTATTTATGGCTGTAGCCTTCAGCTGGCACACCGTAACGTTGTCGGCCTATTTTATATGTAATACCCAAACAACCCATCTTCATTTCTGCGTCAGAACTGAAATGGTCACATAGACTTGAATGAATACACTGTGTAGATGTGGGATATAAAGTAGGGCTTATAGAACCTTCTGCAGAGCCAGAACAACACCGCAGGTTAAGGAGTATGTCTCAGGCTGTCAACCTGCAGCCATTTGAGCAGCGCGCCGTGACCGTTAGCGTGACAAGCCTGTGCCTTTGTTTTGATGTTGGTTACTGCCTGCTCCACCTGTGGAGAGCTCATTTTGGCATGGGGGACACAGATGTCTGAGTAACGGCAGCACCTCTGTCAGCCACATTTCCTTTACACTGTCAGGAAAAGAACCCTCTTCACCGCTCGCCCTCGCTCTGGTAGCCAACTGTCGGACATCTTGTTTTGTTGTTAGCTAATAGCTCTGCCGCTAAGTGCTGCTCACCGGCACCCGAGGCCGCAAGTCCTCTGATTTTCAAAGGTTAAAACACAGCACAGGTTTTTTTCACGTAGAAAGTGTTATGTGCTTATTTTTTTTTAACATGTTCAAATTAACATAACTTAGCCTCTGAATTTTTACAATTGTTAGATGAGCACATTCTCTTTCACTATCAGAAAGTGAAAAGCGATCTGTTATAGTCTTCATTTGGCTGTTCATCATTTGCAGGTGGACTTTGCCAACCAGTTTGTGGGAGGTGGTGTCACCAGTTCAGGTCTGGTTCAGGAAGAGATCCGCTTTCTGATCAATCCTGAACTCATCGTCTCTCGCCTCTTCACCGAAGCCCTGGACCACAACGAATGTCTGATCATTACAGGTCAGCCTACACATTTGTTCTCCTAACCTGGTAAAATACAGTCCTCTACTGAATGTAGCTTATCGAGTCAACAGCGCTCCAAGAACATCGCATGTCCATTTGCACCATTGTGCGTTATAGTAATCAACATACTCACTGTTTTGCAGTCAGCTGGCCACATATTACAATTAAAGGTGTAAAAAAAATATCGATACACCCGAAAATTGCGATTTTTACATTGCTTGATACTGAATCGATTCTCTGAAACTATCGACTTAAATCTTTTTTCCTTTTTTTTTCTTTCAATTTATTTGTAAAAGCGACCATGTACAAAAGATGCTTGTTATCAAATTTAGCTTTAAATAATTTCCATTTGTGGTTCCTGAGCAAGTTTACATAAGTGTTTGTTGTTTTTTGATGTGACATTAGCGTTGCTATGATAGATTTCCACAAATTACAAATTGCAATATATCTCCTTGCTTACAGTATCTCAATATGTCGCAAAATATTGAATTGTGGCCCTTGTAGGATGGTCTAGTGGTCTGGGTGTTGGGCTCCAAGCCGGAAGCTAGGTTCGAACCCCAATGTTGACCTACCTGTAAGCATCCTTGAGCAAGATTCCTAACCCCCTACCCCAAAAACTGCTCCCGGTGGTTGGTTGCACCTTGCACACCATCGGTGTATGAATGTGTGTGTGAATGGGTGAATGTGAGGCAAAATACTATAAAGCGCTTTGGATAAAAGTGCTATATAAATCCAGTCCAGTTACCATTTACAAAAATACAATAAATGGAACGTTCAAGGTAGTTTCGCTTAATTTTAAAGGTATAAAGGTTTGATGCCAAATCGGGTCATAAATACACACCTACACTTAAGACGGGGGAGTGGGGGCACCGCTTCACTCAGCAGGGAGTGTACCTTGACAGACCCCTTCAATTTACCCCATCCTGGCACAGCAAGAGGCTGAAAACGGTAATGGCAATCAATGTTTACCATGCCAACCCCTCCCAATCACATACACACTCACTCTTGTTTGATTGGCTGCAGAGAAGAGACCCATCAGTCAATGAAGTGTTTGGGCCCTCTCTTGATTACCCTGGGTCCTTCTGTTGAGTACTGGGTGAAAATATAGGCTGTGTATGGCTGTGACAAACAAGCCTCAGCCTTAACCAGACTTCAGGAAGCACCCTGGGTGGTTGGCAAATATTGTCTTGTCTCTGCACACGTGCACCTGTCTGGATCCTGTTTTGATTTGAATGTGTACATTTTGATTGGTTTGACATTGAAGGCCAATGCCCACTGAAGGCATCGCCGCGCTAAGAGACGGCAGAGTTTTATAACTAGTTATTTTTAACGTGAAAACGCCCACTGGTGGCGTCTGACGCCCATCGACGCCACTGCTTAGAACGCGGTTCTGTTTCAAGTTTGTCAAGCCATAAACACGCACTGAATATCTGCAGATATTTTTGCTTTGCTGTCGATTCCTTTGCGTTTCAAACGTTGCATTCCTTGACTCGCACAAACGGCGGAGCTGCCAGTGGGTGTTGGCCTTAATAGAACTAATAAACTACATTCCAACGCAGTCTAGATCCTGTTTTGAATGTACAGTATACATTTTGATTGGGTGATTGGGTTGACCTTAAGATCATTAATAAACTACACTCCAGTGCAGTCATTCCTATATTCCTGCTTTCTCTTTAAAACTGATCCAAGGCACTTTCCGTACAGTACTCCGGCACGTGTTTTACTAACTTCAGATCAGATTCACTTTATTGTCATATGCTTCCCACAGTATAAGTTCAATAGAACGCAATGAAATATGTTTTGCCATGGCTCTCTCCACCCTTACAGTTCAACAGTGGTGTAAACATAAGGACCTATTCTAAATATACAATACATACCCATAAATATACAAGCACATACCCACATACATATACACTA
>JAODLL010002806.1:0-12137 GCA_026546735.1 Forbesichthys agassizii | reverse complement strand
TTTTCAATGTAGCGTGCCTAACACTGGTCATTGACCTTGATTTGACTGATTATAGCCTAAATGAAAAGTCAGGAAATGTTTCATCTTGATATATGTTGAATTTCTTCTTCCAAAAATAATGGAATTGAAATCGGGAATCGATAAGAACCGGAATCGATAAGCAGAATCATAATTGGAACCAGAATCGATTAAATTCAAACGATACCCAACCCTACTCCTAATACAGTACAGGGAGAATGTAGTAATAATAAAATAATAATACAACTATTTTTACTATATTATAGTTTTTCATATTTAGGCAACATTTCAAACCTTTGGTATCATTAAATAATGTGCCAACTGTAGTCCAGTACTATTCTATAAAAATAATTGAAGATTGGTGGATACATAATCTAACAATATTTTGAGAACTACTGAATTAGTCCACTAGATGTCAGCATTACACAGGTCAGTCAGGCAGTCTGATTTACATAAAATCAGTGGCTGCTCTGCAACACAGATACTTAAGTCTCATTTGTATGCCTATTTTAACTGCAAATTAATTTCCAGGACTAGCCTAGCACTAGACGTGCTAGAAGAGGCTGTACTTTTGGATCATCTTCATGACGATGCTCTGACTGACAGGCATGGCTGCCCCGCCTACGTAGGCCCAGAGTTGCTGACCAATGACGGCACCCCATATTCCGGGCGCGCCGCAGACATCTGGAGTCTGGGCGTGTCTCTGTACACTATGCTAATTGGACGATACCCATTCCAGGACACGCGGCCCGCCACACTATTTGCAAAGATACGACAAGCAGCAGTTCACCTCCCTGATTGGCTGTCACCACAGGCCAGGTGTGTGATTGGCTGCATGCTCAGGAAGCGACCATCCGAGAGACTGACTGCATCTGAACTCCTCATGCACCCCTGGCTCAGCAACACGCACACTACTCTACCGCCACGCACACGCAGAGCGCAACACACAATGCACATGCTACCTACCAGCACACAAACGCTGCAGCACACTCAGCAGGACAGTGACGATCAAGTGGTGCCCACTCTCTGAGAACACCTAAAATACTGTTGCTGCTGTTGGATTACTTATTTGATTGGCTGGTGCCTTTCATCTCACGTTTACACTTCCTGCCTTGACTTGACACTGGCTAATCAGGAGCTAGCAGTCCTGAGCCAGACAATAGGCCTTAGACAGTTGGCAGCAGATGTCAATAAAGATGAATATATTATCTTGTGGTTATTTCAATCTAATGCTATGTAAATATTATATCTGGTAGCTACAAATCAACTTATGGTGATAGGGCAACTGGAAAGGAACAAAATAAAACATATTTTAAGATCATAACTACCAGTGGGTCCTATTTTTCTTGAGGTGAATTTTGTTTCATGTTTACTTACGTAAGAAGTATGTTTCTTTTGGCCTATCTAGAAATGTGAATCCAAATCCAAATGTCAAATCCAGTGCAGAAAGCCAATGTTAAGTACAGTACGCTGAGACATTCATTTAGAGACAAGACAGTGTCGCATAACTCAACGTGCAGCAAAAACTTTAAAAAATTATAACATATCAATATAACAATCAAATTAAACTTATATTTTTCATTACCAACGTAGTCAGAATATGGTACAAGTAGAGACGTTGGAAGTATGTTTCTGATAAACAACGGAATTCAAGTAAATAGTGGCTGAGGGAAAAAATACTTTCCGTTTCATCACAAACCTAACAAAGGTTGCATACCTTGCTTAGTGCATACCTTAGTTATGACAGTGTGTTGACCTTGGTGATGAAGCTACTGGGTCGACTGTTTAAGGGAAGTTCAATATCTAAAATGATAGATTTCCCTTTTAATAATAATTCCATTGATGTCTTATGAACATATTAGTAATACACTGTGCTAACATACAATACTAATGTAGTACAGCAAGCATGTGTTTAGTATTGCAGTTCATCTGCAGTTTGTCAGCTGTCCTCTAGGAGGAGACAGCGAATGCTATTTTATGTCTGAAGTCATGAAGACTGTCCAAGTTCCTCATAGTTTCTAATTTGCTGAAAATAAGAAACTACGGTGCTTTGCTGCCGACTGACTGTCATCATGCATGCAGCCAGCCAATCAGGAGCAAGGCTCTGTGTCCATGTCTTCAGCCTCAGGGCGGGACATCTCCTCCAGAGCCAGCTCTGACAGGAAACAGGAAACATCTGGTTTACCATGGTAACATCCAATTATTCTTTTTGTGAACATAAACATGCATTTCATTACTGGCAACCTATTAGAAAGCAATTGTAAAAGTGGATGTAGTCATCCTAATTGTAAAATTAATGTGTAACCCCCCCCCATAAAAAAAAAAAAAATATATATATATAGGGTACATGTAAACAGTTGTGTTGTGCATGCGTATACCTTCTCCCTCCTCCAACAGCATGTGTGTTAGCGTGTCTTTGGCATGTGCTAGCAGCAGGTCATACATGTGTATGACGGCGGTGACGGCATCAGAGAAACAGACCTGCTGCTGCAGCCAGTGGAGCAACAGCAAGCCGCCTCTAAGGACAGACGCGCCCCTGTGACAAGCAGACACTCCCCCTGCAAGAAAGCACAGGTTGTAAATCCACTCTAGTCTCGCAGAGGCAGCCTTTAAACAATTAAGTCTGGTACACAGCACTGGACAAGGAACCGCTTGTACGAGTTTGATTGTCATGCACGACTACGTAACTCAACGACCAAGTCGGACGTTAAACTAAACTACAGGACTGTCTGTTCACAGGTCTTGTACATCTGTAAAATGACTAGGCTACGAGTGTTTCTGCTGAAAATAAATGTTTGTTTAATTAGTAAATAAAGCAGCGCACTAATTACGCAATGGAAATTACGGATGAATGACAATGCTACCGGCCAGCGGAAATCGGCGTTATCACTTCCCGAAAGTCTGAGAGTTTTGTGTTGAGCTTAGAGTTATGTATCATACATGCAGCACAGTTGCTGATGTGACTTAGTGCTTATGGATTGAAGAGGCTGAGACTATAAAGCCACTGACACTCCATTTAAAACAATGGTGACGTATGGACGTCTTCTATTAGAATTATATAGAATTCTAGATAACCGTCGGAGGTGGGCAGTCATTCGGACTACTCGTAAGAAGAGTGCCAAGAGGTCACTTTCTGGGAGAATGTGACTATAGTTCCGGGGCACACCACAAGGGCACACCACACGTCACCTAGATGATCTTGTTGATACAAACACGCCACCTGCATGTACGTACGTACGTACGTACACGTGCACGCACCACAGTAGAAATTAAACAACCTAACTTGCCACCAGATTGACGAGTCAATTATCGAGTAACGTTAGTCGTCAGTTTATTTATAAAGCACATTTAAAAACAGCCATGGCTGACTAAAGTGCTGTACACATCAAACGTTCCCCAAGACAGTGTACAGAACCTACTTGATTGACAGCTCGCTGACTACGTCCTCGCTGAGTCCTGTTTTATATGCCTGAACGTTGCTGCTTACATGAGTCAGATCACTTCTAAAAACAATAAATACAGAACTTATCTGCAATTAGCGTTATAAAGGTTCCTTGTTACAAAAAAAACACATTATCTTTGTTATTTCTGACCAGTTTGAAGACATTTCCAAAAAGTAAAATATTGTGCAGGGGAATTAACAGTTTGTTGACCTCAGCAGATACCAAGAGACCAAACTATCAGGCAAAATAAACCAACTCATCAGTGTTGGGCAACTCAGCTAATGAGATACACAGGCCACAGAGGGGGGAAAGGAGAGTAGCTTCACACTGGCATGGCATAGCCGTGTTTCACTTTCTAGCTAAACGAAGACTGTGTTTTACTGTGTATGTAATGTGACAGAGTGTGAGTGTACCTGTAGTGTGTGTAAGGTTCATCTCTCTCAGCTCCAACCACTGGCGATGTAGAACGACAACTACAACCTGTATTAGCTAGAGAGAAACCCACATCACCAAATACAGTTTACGCCACTCACATACCACTAGCCTTATACACTTTGTGTGTGTGTGTGTGTGTGTTACCTCAGTATAACAGGGACAGTTGGCCTCACTATAAGCTGTCCATGTTTCTTCTTTCTGGGTCAAGAGTCTGGTCAACAAACATACAACCTGCAATACCACAACTAAGGTTAGCAGCGCCATTACGTGTGTGTAAAATAAATAATGATACATGAATACAGTATACCTGGTAGTCCAGCAGGGTCCAATGTGTGTGCGTTGCATGGGGGTCTGGTCTGGTTCTGATGTAGCGAAACAGCTTGAGGAACACACACACCTCTACAGCACCGAGACACACAAATGTTTGTTATAAATGAAAGCTACATTGACATGGGCCGTAGGTTCCTATCTCTCCCAAGGCCTCTGGTTATTTCATCCATGACGTCACAACACAGTACGGACAGTGAGATATATACTATACGGTTACTTAGAAGTGTGTCCAGTGATTTAAGGTGCGTGGTTCTCACCGTGTTGAGAGCAAAGCTGAACAGCCGCCTGGTCCAAATCACACACACTCCGCAGAACACGCACGCACGACCTCACTGTCTGAACGCTTCTGTCTGGCGACACGCACGCGCACACCGCCTGGCTCCAACGCACGCCCTGCCACCTGCACCGACACGCGGTTAAGACAGACAACGTGCTGCAACCATTGACACACTGACATTCTCCGGTGGCGGACGCGTGATCGCGTGAACGCTCACCTGTGTGAGTGTGTGCGCGGCGTGCGCTCCATCAGAACGGACAGCGTCTTCAGACCAGATTTGACCAGAGCCGGGTTCTGACCCCGACACAACCCCAGCACGATGCGCAGCACAGCGTTCTGAAGACACACAATGTGGTGACGTGGCTATTAGCTCCCAGCAGAATGCTAACAAGCCAGCCGTACAGTATATAGGCCCACTCAAATAACTACAATGTGCAAGTTGTCCCATCCTAATACACAGACAGTAAACAACATAAATGACAGCAATCAAGTGGAGGAGTGCACTAGGAGAGACAAGTAGTAATGCAGTGCGTGTGCGTGTGTGTGTGTACACATGCACAAGCATGTGTACCTGGTCCAGGTGGGCATGTCTCTCAGAAAGCACAGCCTCCACAACCTGTTGAAGAACAGACGCCAGACCGTAATAAAACACAAAACAAAAGCAGCTACAGTACATTCAACCAATCTAAGACAATCATTCTACTGTTGGTGGCTCTTGACAGCGATGACCTCATCACTGTGCGCCAGCAGGAGCAGCAGAACCCTGAGGGCAGCCAGGCCGTTCTCCTCCAGCATGGCCAGGTTGTCTGCTAGACGGGCCGGACCGGTGCCACACGCACTGGGAGCAGAGGCAGCGGTCCCAGTGGGATTTGTGGAGCTGAGAACCTGGTAGAGCTGGGACAGATGGAGGTCCACTAGAGGGAGCAGGAGAACAGCTCCTGGATGCCTCCTGGCAGAGAGGACGATTAAAGGTGCAGTCAGTCTTTCTAGAGAGAACGTGTTGACGTTTTAAACTGGATCTCTCCCTTCAATGCCATAGGGTGCTCCCTCAGAAGCTACGCAATAAGTCACTGGTTGGAACCCCGCTAACTCCTCACCAAGTGCCCTTGAGCAAGAAACATAAATAACTGCTCTCTGTGGTCAGGCGGCACCTCGCATGGCTGGCACCACCATCGGTGTATGAATGTGTGTGTGAATGTGAGGCAAACGCTTTGAGTGGCTGGAAGGTTAAAAAAAAAAAACTAAAAAAGAAAGCAGTATTGAAATGCAGTCCATTCACTACCCACTCTCATGACTTTGGTCAAGGTTTGGTCGGCACAATAAAATGTATAGGTATAATATGACATTATTAACTGAAAGGATACAGGCTGTAGTTTTAGCTAGCTAGCAGTAGAACAGCAGTTCTAGCAGTTAGTACTTACCGGGTGTTGGCAGGTCCAGCCTGGCTCTGGCTCAGCATAGTGAGGCCTGTCAGGGCCAGATTCTGCACCGTCCTGGTCTCCTGGTCTGCTCTGTCACACACACACACACACACACACACACACACACACACACAGGTCCACCTAAGCAGACAGATGCTAGTACCTACCATTACTACTAATAATAGATGGAGACAGCAATACTGAAAAGAAGCTGAGTTCAATCAGGGCCGACCTGCGACCCCTACCAGTTCGTAAATCTGTACTTAATATCAGTATGCTTGTAGTATACTTGTATCCCCTGTGCAACTGTAATACAGTATCCGGAAAGTATTCACAGCGCTTCACCTTTTTGTTATGTTGTCTTATTCCAAAATTGATTAAAAAAATATATATATAATAAAGGTTTTTCATCAAAATTCTACACACAATATCCTATAATAACAAAGTGAAAAAAGTTTGTAAAATGTTTAATTTTTTAAAATAAATGCACATTTATTAAAAATAAAACACAAACAAAAAGCACATGTACACGTGTCATGACACTCAAAATGGAGGTCAGGCGCATCCTGTTTCCACTGATCATCAGATCTGTTTTCACAGATGTTTGTACAACTTGATTGGGGTCCACCTCTAGAAAAATCAGTTGAGTGGACATGATTTGGAAAGGCACACACCTGTCTATATAAGGTATCACAGTTGACAGTGTATGTCAGAGCACCCACCAAGCCATGAAGTCCAAGGAAATGTCTGTAGACCTCCGAGACAGGATTGTATCGAGGCACAAATCTGGGGAAGGCTACAGAAAGACCTCTGCAGCATTGAAGGTCCCAATGAGCACAGTGGCCTCCATCATCCGTAAATGGAAGACGTTTGGAACCACCAGGACTCTTCCCAGAGCTGGCCACCCTGCCAAACTGATCAATCGGGGGAGAAGGGCTTTAATCACTGAGGTGACCAAGAACCCTATGTCACTCTGACAGAGCTCCAGTATTGCTCCGTGGAGAGAGGAGAACCTTACAGAACGACAATAATTTCTGCAGCACTCCACAAATCAGATCTGTATGGTAGTGTGGCCAGACGGAAGACACTCCTCAGTAAAGTTTGCCAAACGGCACCTGAAGGACTCTCAGTCCATGAGAAAGAAAATGCTATGGTCTGTAGAAACAAAGATGGAATGCCAAGCGTCATATCTGGAGGAAACCAGGCACCGCTCATCACCTGGTCAATACCATCCCTGCAGTGAAGCATGGTGCTGGCAGCATCATGCTGTGGGGATGTTTTTCAGTGGCAGGAACTGGGAGACTAGTCAGGATCGAGGGAAAGATGAATGCAGCAATGTACAGAGACATCCCTGACAGAACTTGCTCCAGAGAGCTCTGGACCTCAGACTGGGTAGAAGGTTCTTCCAACAGGACAACGACCCTAAGCACACAGCCAAGATAACGAAGGAGTGGGTTCAGGACAACTCCACACCTGCACAGACACTCCCCATCCAACCTGATGGAGATTGAGAGGTACTGCAAAGAAGAATGGGAGAAACTGCCCAAAAGTAGACTTGAGGCTGTAATTGCTGCCAAAGGTGCTTCAACAAAGTATTGACCAAAGGCTGTGAATATTTATGTACATGTGATTATTTTATTTTTAATACATTTGCAAAAATTTTGAAACAAACATATTTTAATTTTGCTATTATTGGGTATTTTGTGTGGAATTTTAAGGAAAACAATTATTTTTAATCAATTTTGGAATAAGGCTGTAACATAATAAAATCTGGAAAAAGTGAAGTGCTGTGAATACTTTCCAGATGCACTGTACATGTTTACAATCATACCTGCTTGTAAATATGTGTACTTTCTGTGTGCAGTGTGTTTTGTATGGTTGTGTTTACATGGTAGCAGGATCCTTGCTCCTCAGTAGGTGACAGAGACCCAGAGATCCTGATGACTGCAACAAGACACCGAGGAGACCTGCAAGAGACACACAGTTACAAACAGTTACACAGACAGGCAGACAGGCAGGCAGACAGGCAGACAGGAAAGCAGACCTTGGTTTTGGAGGTGGGGATTATGTGTCCTAGCTCGGAGTAGGAAGGGGTCTCTGCAAGAGGCTTGGTCTCCTGGAACAAAACACACACACACACACACACACACACACACACACACATTATTAAATCGTAAGCACAACAGCTGTTACAGTATAACTTAACCCAGGATAGATGCCTGGTAACAGGCAAATTCTGATTTCTAAAACTGTGCTTTAAATACAAATAAAAATAGGGCTCAGAGTTGCATATTAGCAATAGCTATAAACTATCTGTGCAACACATTCATTTCATGCTCTGTTGGAACAATGTAAAATTGTGTCATCCCTATCAAATGGAAAAAAAGATACGATGGTCAGGAGTCATTTTGCAATCACGAGGATTGCAACATGAACTTGTCAGATTTTAAGCAAATGCAGAAGTGCAGAATTGCTTACGCTGCAATACTATAATGGAAACCAGTTAGTGTGTTAGTCTCAATGAACTAGGTGTGTAAAGCCTACTGGAAATAAATGTCTGATTTAATTTAAGTTGACAAGAATAAGACATACTGTATGTTGGGAAAACAGTGCACAATCTTGTCTTAATTCATTATTTGTCAGGAGATAAATCTGTCAACATTTCAGAGCTCTAGGTCAAACTGTGTGAGAAGTATGGATACATTTTTTAAATGATGATCTTTTTGTTTTGTTTATATAGGACCAACCATGGAAACGTTCTGACTTTTACAGTTACAGTACAATAGACCCTGAAACCAATTAATCGTCCAGAGCCAACCAAGACTCACCATCTATGGGTGTGGCTGGTTTGGGAGACTTCTTAACTCTGCAAGACAAGTGAGCGCCAAAAATCTCCTTGGTAATGAAACCGCTTCCTGTCGGAGAAGAAGTGCTGCTACTGCTCCCATTATGCATGTGGTTGATGGAAGTCGGCACCTTAGGGCTGAATAGAGAATAGAGATAAGAGACACGTTTTCCTCTGTTATTTTTCCTCTACGTTCAGTTTGCCAATGTTTTGAGTTAATGCCTCAAAAACTGCATTTTGATTCATTTAAAATCATAATAATAATAATGATAATTATAACAGCAACAACAACAACAACCTGTGTTTGACCATCGGTGAGGCTGTCTTGCTTCTCTCTGACAATTTTGTTTTCATTTCGTTGATCTCTGCATCCTTAAAGTGCATCTCTGCCTGGAGAGACTGGATCTGAAGAGCCCAGTATAAAACACATTCAACTGGCTCTTCATCATCTCTACATAGAAATACCTCAAAAGTCAGTATATTCTCTATGACATTTGACCCCTTACCTTCTTCCCCAGCTCTCGCTCGCGCTCTCTTTGCTCCTTCTCTCTCTCCTGCAGGAGGAGGTGTTGGGCTTGCTTCTGCGCATCCTTCTCCTGCTGTACACTTTTCAGGGAGTCTCTGAGCACTCGCACCTCACCTTCCTTCATGAGAAGCTCCTGCTCGACCTGCTTAAGCTACACATGCATGCACACACACACACTTGACTTCATTGAGTACAATGAAAACGTAAGGCCAAAGATGACAAAGGCTTTGCTCACACATCAGAGACATGCTACTGTACCTTGCATTGTAGTTCCACACCGTCCAGTCGGCTGTGGTCCTGTCTGTCTGTTGCACAACCAGATTCTCCTAAAACATCAAGTGGGATACTGTTGGTCATAGCTTGGGTTGTGTTCAGTTCTCTAGGAGATAATGTCACTATGTTCACAATGTGGTTTTGGTGTAGCTGTGTTTTATTTTTCTGTACATTTGCCTGAGCTATTTACTTAACCGAACCAAAAGTGGAATCCTGTCGAACAAGCACCAGAGTTGTAGAATGTTAACCAGACAATCCACATTGCTGTTTTCAAGTAGCTTTCGCTGTCGTCACACCTAAATCATGCCTGTAGCTATCAATACAATGCCAATTGGTAATATAAGTTGTTACTCGTTTCAGTCGCCTTGATTTCAAGCCTTTCCAGACTAATGCTCAATGCAAAGTCAAACTGCAAGCTTGCGAGATAAGGATGGTCTCGCAAGGCTAGTAGAATGTAGCAGGTGTGTCATTTACTGCAGACAGTTCTGAGCAAGGCCTTGACATCTCTGAACTCACCTGCCACTTTCCACGTAGGATTATTAGAGCTCTGATTTGTTACGGCTTTGCCCAACGGGAATGCTCTGTTCGGGGTCCAGGATGGAGCAGCCAGCCCTGGTCTGGGACAAGGAGGTCCAGATGATGTTCTGGGGTCTCCTATGGCCTGTGAGGACAGAACATCAATCTCCTCTAGATCATCCTGTGTGAAGTCTTCGTCTCCAAATGGGTCCAATAAGTCCTGTTCCTGGACCCTGAAGCGTTTGGTAGGGGGGCAGTCCATGTCCGTCCACACAGTAGAGACAAGCTAAAAAGTCAAATGATATTGTTTCACAGTAACTATTCACGTATTCACGGATGTAACGGGGGGGGGGGGGGTTATATTGTTTATATTTTTTAAAATCTATCTACAATATGAAAACTTGTAAACACATAAATACAATACCTGTATTTATCGAATATGTGCAATGTATGTCACTAGGCTGACGACACGGAACTACCGTAGTAAAAATAAGATAGCTAACATGTTAAAATAGTAGTAAACAAACGAACTCGATCTACCGGTACAGTATGCTCATATAAACGTATTTAGAGCAGCAGCAGCTGAGACTTTATAGAGTAATATGAAATGACAATTAGTTCTAACATATGTTATAAAAGCAGTGAAATTAAACACAGGCCTACCAGATGCGTGCAAAATAAAAAATGCAAGATAGAAAGCAAAGTAAAACAGCCGCGGCGCGAGATTCTGTCATTCGCCAATCACAGGATGGTACGTGCCGGATGGTGGTACGGGTCGCTGTCAGGGACAGTGTACCCACATCACCAGTATTAGACTAGATAGAATATTCCTCCTCTGATGTGCCCGATGATACAATCCCAGACACGTGTTATGTATACATCATGTGAATAACGTACTGTAGTTATGTTTATATAAAATACTTAAACGAAACGTGGCAATTGTTGCTCATACCCCGCATAAAACATACGTATAGTCAGACACTATATATATATAGACTCATCAAACTGGCAGAGCAAGGTTGCTCAGAACTATATATATATCTAGGCTTCGCTACGAAAATCCAAAAGGCTGAAGTTTCGTCTTAAAATAACACGATTAGTAGTCGTTCCAATATCGTTAGGCCAGTCAACATTAGCGTAAACAAAAAGCCACAATAAAGTAAGCATTTAAAAATAATATCTGATGACAACATGAATGAAGATGATTAAGGCGGGACTTCGGACGTGGTAAAGCCCAAGGCGGAAGAACCCGAAGTAGTTTGGCGTCTCTTCACCAGAGCCACCTGGTCTGTGTACGGCGTCTGTTCCATACAGAGCTCGTTCTTTATATCTATGGTCCTTCCCCTGTGTCTTGTATCTGGGATGGACGTGGACAAAATGGACGAGAGCGATTGGAACTATCACGGAGAAGGCAACCGCAGCCTGGTAGTGGCACACGTACAGGTCTGTCTAGTCGGTGGGAGGCTATGCTAGCTAGCGGCTGGGCGCTGGGGGGATGTGTCCGATGGTCCATACTAGTTATTTCTTTATACATTTATGACCCCGCGATGACGGGGATTGGAACCTTGTCAGTGCGGGAGGGAATATTTATTTTCATCACTTCTTTGTGTCATTATGCCTATTATGAACTAATTGTACGCTTGGCAAAGGTATAATTTTGTCATAACTGTAGCAGTAAGATCTATTAACTATACCGGTACGGTACTACTTTGCCCGCTACGGCTGCACATGTACAAAGTTAAAATTTAGGGACATTAAATGTCAAATGACGCTTTATCATCGTTATACATGTGATATAAATGACAACATGCCTGACGTCATTATGTCCTCAAAACAACCCCGGTGTATGGCAAGCCGTTTTAACATTCATTCAGTACGGTAGACTGATATTGCTTACGGATATCTGCAACGTAATTTTGCTTAGTCAAAACTTTGATTGAAGATATCTATAACGACATTTTGACTAGTCGATTACAGTTATAGATATATGTAATTACGTCTTGACTAGTCAGTTTCAAACGGCTATCGCCATTTATGTCTATGGGGGTTTCTC
>JAODLL010002805.1:0-12139 GCA_026546735.1 Forbesichthys agassizii | reverse complement strand
TCGTGAACCTCTTCGTTTCCTTCTGTGTGACTTTGTTGGTCGATGCTGACATCTGCGTATGTGTCTGGCCTGGCAACTTCTGGTTCACCGCAAGTGCAACTGTCACTGCTCACAACCGAAATCTGGCTGGGACTGTCAGACATCTCTTTTCTGAGAAATGCATCACTGCGCACAGTAAATAGATAATAGTACTGAGAAACGTGAGCACACACACAGGGTCACACAATAAATACTACAACCTTTCCTTAAAATCACTGGACAGGAACTAAAACTAAAAAGGCAGAACTAAAACAGAGGCCACGTGCTGTCTATTCTCAGGTTGGTGACTACTTACCCACCAACCAAGTATTGCAATCCAACTTGCCAAGTGTCAGACAGTAGGTCACAAAGTCAACAAAAATGTACAGTAGCTTGTAAAGTCAACAGAAGTGTACAGTAGCTCGCAAAGTCAACAGAAATGTACAGTAACTTGTAACGTCAACAGAAATTTACAGTAGCTCACAAAGTCAACAGAAATGTACAGTAGCTCGTAAAGTCAACAGAAATGTGTACCGTACCTCGCTTTTCTCTCCAGCAGTTCAATGTAGGTGTCCTTCTCCTGTATAACAATCTGTAAATTGTCAATTTCCTGTTGCTTCTCAAGTAATTCTCTCTGTAGCCGATGGTTAGTCTCTTCCAAGGTCTCGCAGAACGCCTTTAGAAAAGACCACAATAAACACACAAAACCCTGATTCATCAAATAACAGCCTGCATCAACAGGGGCATGAGCAAAATATTTGTTAATGCGGGCATTTCTGCAGAAGATCTCTTGACCTGCTTAGGTATGTACCATTAAGGTTGCAGACCTGATTTCACGCATTTAGGATATGTGGAACTATAATTCAAGTGACATAAAATGATTAGACGTGAATTAAAATTACACTAAGACATTCTAATATGATGTATCACTAGAGGCTCTGTAAAGAAAAGCAGATAAGGAATACCCTACTCTCCTCCAATCTGTCGAAGGGGTTTGGTGGGTCATCTAGACAAAGGAACTGCCTGACCGCTTCACTAGAGAGGAAAGAAATGGTAATGTCAACAGTGTAACCTGTATATTTATTCCATTTATGTCTTGGTTTTCACAGCTTAAATCAACTACTATTTCAATCATTTAATGGATGTGTTGATCCAAAGTGATTTACAGTGAAGGTTTCACACAATGAAGGTGTCACAATAAGGCTGCATTCCCATACAAGCGGTGATACCGCTTGCCGTTTCGCTATTGCCACCGGCAGAGATTTTAAATAGCCCCCCCCTCTGTCATTTTGGGGGGAAAAAAGCAGTTACTTTCAGCGTGTAGTTTCGCCCACAAGCGGTCCTATTGGTTTGCCACTATGCTTGATTATGCTTGACTGGATTCCCGCGACGGCAAAATAAATAAAATGTTATATTTCTTGCCGTCTGCCGATCCGCTTCTAGAGGCGGAACGGGAAGCCTTTTTTGAATGTCTTGCTATGGGCACCTCCACTTTTCCTGCGACGACATTGCCGCTCATGTGTGAATGCACCGGCCAAATCCAGGCCTCGAACCCACGACCTTCCGGCAGGGAACTCCCTGACCAATAGACTACACTACTGTGCTTTTCACCTGTTGATGATGTCTTTGTGCGCTAGCAGGTTCTGTAAGAAGGTCTGCAAGCCAATCTGCCTCTCCTCCAGAAACTCCATGTCATAGTTGTCTTTGAACCAGCGTTTAGGTGGCAGCGAGAGTCGAAACCTGGGAAACAGCTGTTTCAGCTGCATGGCCACACACATTCAGCAAAACATGCGGTATAATAAGAGAACAGAGAAGCAGATCTGTCTGAAATAGTGACTATAACTAACTAAATAAATAATATATACATAGTAAATGTATACATAGGCCCCATGATAACAAGTTAATGGTTACAGTACAGTTATCACAGTGACTTATCAGGGCCATGCTTGGCAATTGTTTTCCTCACCTTTCCTGATACAGCATTTGTTGCCACATGCCATTTAGGTCTCGTGTATAAATGCATTTAGTGTACATGCTGTAGCCTACTGCAAGTCCATTTGCAATGTGATCGTGGCTTTACCTTGTCATTAAGCCTAGAGAAGTCAGCGTAGCGTCTGAAGATCACCCAGCTGCTCCCTTGGTTTCCTGACACCAGTATTTTGTAGACCTACAGCGCAGACACAAACATGTGCACCATGGACATTTTGAGCCACCATGCACATTTGTGCAGTATTTTACTCCATGTGAAAATGTAACAGCACTATAAAAATCAATAAGACATATTGGTTCTTGGAGTTTCTTAAAATGTAGAGGAAGATCAAGAAAGCCTTTTAATGCCCACATTATTGTGAAAGTATCAAATGTATCTGCACCGATACATATTGTGGAAAATAGAGGTTATTGAGAAGAGCAACAAATGTCAGATTTATTCGCTTGTGGACTGACTGTTCGGTTGTGTGTGTGTGCACAATAACAGCGTGCAGGCACAAACACCCACGCACATACAACACAATAGGAAAACATAAAACGTGATGTTAGTGTTATATGTGTCACATAAAACCCATACCAACTGTCTGTCTCCCAAAATAGCATGCATCCACCCAATATGTTGCTATGGAACTTATAGTTTCTTGCATTTAGTTATTTACTCATTTGCTTAAATATGAGTTTAATACAGGCTGCATGTATTATTATTTATTGTCATCAATGTCCTGGTGGAAGCTGCATTTGGACATGTTGTCCATTCATTCTCACCGTGAACTTTGACCTCTCCTCCATGATCTCATATCCCAGCAGTGTAGGGGTAACTGGTCTTTCCACCCAGCTGTCATTGGGGCTACATTCTTCCAGATGCGATGATTCTCCTCGGCGTATTTGGCGTTCAACTGGACCTACAGCTGGGTCTTCCATAGACCGGACTTCTCTCACCATGGGAGTCGATCTGCTCGTTGAGCGGGGCTTACAGTTTCTAGAAGAACAGCCGCTCTTATTGGGGTTGTTGCATGACCGACATCCTGTCACGTCCACTGTAATTGGCACAAAGGCGGTAGTCATTTGTGTTTGAAGCGTAGGCTACTTCTAGAAACTCAAAACGTCTGGAAAAAGTTGTGCTTATTGACCGATATCCCATTGAGTTGTTATTCAGTTTATTCAATTTTGTAATCCTTTTAGTGCCAGTAGTTGTATTCTGTTTTATTTGTCTCGGTTCAATCGACCAGTAACAGAGTTATTATCGAAAATCCACGTAGGCACCCGGTAGACAGATTTGTTGACACCTTTTCCTCGCTTGGGAATCGGGTTACAATGGCACGCACAACGTAAACATGATCATGTGCTTTCGACTAAGGTATTTTTTTCCGGGTGGCGGAAAAAGATGTGGAAATTAAAATAACGTATAATAGACGCAATATTGACACATATGTCCGCGACAAATAGTTTTACAGCTATATGTTATTTAAGATAATAGTTGACTGTGGTTAAAAAAAAACTAATACCGCCTACCACAAATATTAAAACTGAAAGTGTAATATGATCTTACTTCCCTCGAAAGTTTTATTCCCGAAATTACTTCATCGTCAATAACTCGATTCAGATTGTCATAAACTAATATAAGGTAATTTCCCCCGGCCCGGTATTTTCCGTTTGTGTTGGATTAGGGAAATTACGTCTTTGCAAAAATGGAAGTGTCTACAGTCGTATCCAAAAAATGTATAAAACAACTTATAATCAACTCTTAATAAATATGAAACAAATGTATGTTAAAACGATGTGGCCAAAAAATGGGCTACGTAATTTGCAAAGCAGAACTTGTTGCACGTGTCCTACATTCTATTCTTCTAACATATGTAAATATACGAACTTCAAACATTTAACATATCCGAGAATAGTCTATCGCGATAATATTACAATAGAAAATAAATACACATTCGCGCAATTAATGGACATTCTAGAAAAAAGTGGCTTCTTAACCCGGAAGTGTGACGTCATCAGGCATGACCAACAGCCGCCCGCCTGAAAACATGACTACAGTGGCGCAGCTGGTTTCTGACGCTATGTGAAAGTGCTATTTCACAGTGGACGCTTGTGTGTGACAGCACACTGTGCGTGCTTATCTGCAAGGCGAACAAACTACCGCGGTGTATCCTATAATAATTTATACAACACAAGACAAAGTTAGCTAGGTTATTATTAGCAATACGCCACCTCATTATGGAGTAGGACATTGTGGATTGGACTTTCCCGTCCTAATAGGATTGGCGGGTTTATGTGTAAAATCCCTTTCGGAGGTTCTGTCGGGTTTCTAAACTGCTATGGAGCCGACTACGACCTCGGGCTGTCTTAACATCGGCAGTCTGACGAGCACCTTGCCTGTTATCCCCTATCAGAAACTGACAGACCTACACTATCTGAGCAAGGGAGGCTTCGGGACTGTGTTCAAGGCTCAGCACTCAGACTGGCGGACAATTGTGGCTATCAAATGCTTAAAGCTCGATTCTCCTGTCGGCGAAAGGTAGGGTTGACTTTCGTGACAAATCCTATTGACATAAAAAGCCTTGCTTGAGCATTATTGGGTATTATTGATGATACAGTGAAGTGTAGGATACTAGCTTGTATAGAATGCGTCTACAAAATCTCACGTAAAGGTTATTATGCTTGTGTATATTGGTGTTGTTACTATCTGGAACTTTTGCGTTAAGTGAATCTCCAATGGAGCATACAACTACATGACTGACTCAAGACCACGCTACCCTGTGTTCCAGGGAGAGGAGTTACCTGCTGAAAGAGGCAGAGGTGTTGCACAAAGCCAGGTTCAACTACATCATCCAGATCTTTGGGGTCTGCAATGAGCCTGAATTCTTCTGCATAGTCACAGAGTTCATGAGCAATGGCTCCCTGGACATTTTGCTCCATGAGGTACTAGTCATGTATCTGCTTGAATTGACACCATGGCGTTGTACTATTAATTCATGTAATTGTTGTAGGCTATACTCCCCCCAAGGGTGTACATCATTTGGCAGCTAAGTGGCAGATTTCATAACAAATCACGACTGAGTTGGTGAGCCATTTTGAATGGTGGTAAATTACATTTATAAACAATATGCATAGCATGCTTTATTTTACTATAATTCATAATCTAGGCCTAGTTGTCTCTGACCCACTATAAAAGGAGAACTACTGTATCTTTGACTGCCTGTCAACAGCAGTCGTCAGTTCTTGTTTTCACCAAGTTGCATGTTTCTGTTGTGCAAAGCCTCGACTGAATTACCTCAGAAGCTGACTGACGCTTTATCGCCATGTCATTGTCACCATCTGATGCAAGGTGGGCTAATTAGGAAAGTTAAGCCTCAGTGGGAAATTCCCAGTTGCAACAGTTGCCCCCCCCCCAATCCCTTTTGTATTTATTTTTACTTTCAGTTTTTAGTAGGGTATTCCCTCAATCCTGTTTACTTGTTACCCTGTTTTCTCCTCAACAGAAGGAAATGTATCCCAGGCTGGCTTGGCCGTTACGTCTGAGGATTTTATATGAGATTGCCCTGGGGGTCAACTTCCTTCACAACATGTCTCCGCCACTTTTACATCATGACCTGAAGACACAGAACATTCTGTTGGATGGGGAGTTTCATGTTAAGGTTTGTCTGGGGCCAGATACTAAATAGTAATATACATTTATAGAGTTCAGATTCAAAAACCTCTATCTAGTCCATCAAAAAAAAAAAAGTATAATTTAGCAAATTTAAACAGGATTATTTATTAGGTTTCTATATTATGATTCAATAATTTCACCTTTTATTACAGTTAAAATATTGTTTGTCACTGAATAAAAAGTCATATCTTCAAAAAATTGAACTAATTATTTAAATATTTCCAATTTAAAAACAAAATATGTCAGAGGGACTTGGTGGTTTTTGCATCTGAACTCTTTTATTTTATTATTTATTTTTTATTATTTTAAATATAATTTGTTAACCTGAAGTCAATGTTTTCGTAAATGTTCCTGACAATGTGTTTACCCTTTGTACAATGAAGACGTCCATGTCTCTTTTGTAGTTATCAGTTACCTTTTCAAAATATACTGATACAGAACTTATTTAAAGGAATTTAAACTGTGTGTGTGTGTGTGTGTGTGTGTGTGTGTGTGTGTGTGTGTCAATTCTCCACCTGTTTAGATCGCAGACTTTGGCCTTTCAAAGTGGCGGCAGCTATCCATCAGTAAAGGTTCCGGGTCAAAGCCCTCGGAGATGGGAGGGACGGTGATCTACATGCCTCCTGAAGAGTATGAGCCATCTAAGGCCAGGCGCGCTGACGTCAAACATGACATGTACAGGTGAAGAGGCAAATGCTGCGTATTGACCGCGATACCTTGGCCAGGGTTAATGTTTATACTCTCGGTTGTCAAAATGGTAAGCGCCACAAACCGAGATGCCTTAGCTTTTTGAAGGGGGTGTCGGGAAAGGATATCAGCCCGATACAGAGGCTTCAATAGCTCCTCAGTTCTAATGTTTGCTTTTGGAACAGTTTTTTTGCATTTGAAACATTCCAAAGCATTTGCTAAAACATTTATTAAGGCTGTGTCAACACTGACGTTAAAGGTATATGGGCCTGTGGTTGAAACCAGTCTTTTGAAACTCTCACACCAGAGTGATGGTTGGCCTCTCTACCCGATTTTCATAAATGGGGGGGAAGGGGGGACAGATAATTCTAAATGACGTCATTTGAGCCGTAATTGTTAGTAGTGCTACAATTTAACATCACTTAGATGTATTCTGCAGGTAACCTGTATTAAAATGATGCCATCAAATAATATTATGGCTGTTGAGCTTCTACCACCTCTGTGGACAGCGGGGGTCACAAGTCTCTTATTTTGGGGGTGGAGAGCTGGAAAGGTTATTCGAAATGGGCCAGCACAGTGCATTTCTACCTCCCGTAAACCACATTGTTTTGTGACAAGCAAGGTGACACACTGAGGGCAGCGGGTTACCAGGAAGGAGCTGGTAGCACACTATCCTGCCCTTCAAAACTGGCCCAGACTGGACCTGGTAGCACACTATCCTGCCCTGCATATCTGGTCCAGACTGGACCTGGTTGCACACTATCCTGCCATTCATATCTGGTCCAGACTGGACCTGGTTGCACACTATCCTGCCTAGAATGTGGTAAGACTGGTTTTCTGTTAGGGAGGGAGTGGTTTTTGAACCGTTCCAGGAATGTGACCGGTCTTACATATTGGAATGAGGGCTCAGTGATTAAAATGTATTGTTTTTTTTGTTTTTTTTTTGGGGTACACACAAAAAGGCAAATGGTTTTGTTGAGATGCTCCTTTGTCTCGTCCAAGGGGAATCCCAGTTTGAGAGGATGATGTAACTCGTTTCCTTCAACCTGTGTTTCACCTTGCAGCTATGCCATCATTATGTGGGAGGTGCTCTCCAGACGGATTCCTTTCGAAGGTAGCTAATGCTTTCTTCTAGTGGCAGTGATTCTTTTTCTGTACTTTTCACATTTGTATATTTCCAACATCATGTAGATGTGGTGTCATTCAGGCTGTTTGCTCCACCTGAATTTGAATTCCTCCTTTCTTTATTCCATCCTACTGCTGGATTAGTAATTATCTGTGTGTCTGTGCGCGCTTGTGTGTGTGTGTGTGTGTGTGCGTGCGTGCATGCATGTGCGTAGAAGCCACCAACCCCATGCAGATCATGTTCAGCGTGCTGCGGGGGCTGCGTCCAGACACCAGCCCAGACAGCCTTCCCACCTGCATCCCCAGCAGGGAGATCCTGATCAGCCTGATGGCCTGCGGCTGGACCGCCAACCCCGATGACAGGCCCTCCTTCCTCAGTACGTGACGTGACGTGATTTGAGTAATATTGTTTTTGGTTTGAACTGGAAGTTAGCAAGCGTTCTCGACAACGAATGTCACTGCCCTGAACTCTGTTTAGTCATAACCCCCCCCCATGAGCTAACCATGACTAAGGCTAAATATGAGTCTATATAAACTCAGCAATTTGTAAGGGAATTGCAAAACTGACCACATGACAACATTGCCCTGTAGCACATATTCCTATCCTGAGATACATTGGTATCAATGACTCCTGTGTAACTGACGATGCATGCGGGGAATAAGGAGGCATTTGATACACCCCCCACCACTCACACACACACACACACACGCTAATTTCCTGCCTTTTTATTATTTTTTTAACAATGCTGATTCTACTGCCTGTTTAGACTGTCTTATTGAGCTGGAGCCCATGTTGAGGAGGTATGATGAGATTGACTTTCTGGAGGCTGTGCTGGAGGTCAAGAGGTCAAAGGTGAGTTTATTTCACTTACCTTTCCCCCGGTGAAGCCCGGACTAGACAGTTTATGCATATATTTGCCATCTTAACATAAGTGTGTCTGTTTTCAGAGCAATAATCTTTAAATAATCTTTATTTGCAGTAAATTACTTCTAATTTTCAGTGATTGGTGTAATACTGTACAATGATAAAGTTATGTAAGTCTTCACATTTTCATTTCTGGCCTCAACCTGGCCTTTATTTATATTGCGGTATGAAACCCCATAATCTACGTCAGCGTCATAAATCCAGCAGAGCTTGAATATGACGCGCAGAACCATTTTCACACCATAAATCCCGATTTTTATGTATTTTTTAATAAAAATAAAAAAAGTTAACCAAAACTTTTGTCAATATTAACACAAGCATTCACGTGTCTCATCACAGCAGTGGTATTCTTTAGTTTACAGCTACAACACAATGTAGGGTGCAGTTATATTTGATCTGTTGGCCTTCTCAGACCTTTGTCTCTGACTCTTTTCCATTAGCTTTACATCTCAGTCCATTAGCACTACGTCACATACAGTATTCAGACAAGACTTAGAGTAACCCGTGCTGCACGTCTGATATCCCCTTTAAGCTCGACAATAATATCAGGAATAATATGCCTAAAGGTTAAACTAATGGGATCACACCTCCTTTATTCCTGTGGCCTACACCGTATTAAATGCCACTAACCATTAATTGATTAAATGTCTAAGGGATACGGTATCTTGACTGTCTTTCAAATTGTCTATACTGTATATCTTGACTATTTAACTAACTGTGCATTTGTTATTTATGTGTGGATATCTTATACTGTCTCTCTTTCTGTTGATGAAAGAATTTCCCCTTTGGGATAATACATATTTATTCATTGGAAGTGAGTAAGTAGATTTCCATTGGCTGTTAGCATCGTCTCTCACAAGTCTGTTCACGGAATTGCAGCACAATGAGAGTGCGGTGCTTTAATGACTTTGTCATTAAAATAGTCTTTTGTTTATTTTAAGCAGTAGCCTACATATTTAACGACAGTTCTGTCCCCTCCACCATAGCATTATTAAACAAAACTCTTTTTGTGATTGATATACATTTTTATTTATTTTATGTGATTAAGGGCTATTGTGTGTGTGTGTGTGTGTGTGTGTGCGTGTGTGTCTGTGTGTATGTGTATATATCAACTTGAGCTGAATCCAGTGTATCTAGCGCTGCTTTCCTGGTCTGTGTCCATAGCTTCTGAGGAGGCCCGTGTGCTGCTCGGCCCAGCCAGCGTGCGAGAAGCGGCAGGAGGAGAGGTCCCTGCAGGCCATGAAGGACAGCCCCAACCCCTGGCCAGTCAGTTTCCCCTTTTTAAAACCGCGCCCCTTGTAAATGTATTGGCACCGGCGTCATGACAAACAAGTTAGGATGTAGGCGTTCCACACTGACACTCGCATCGAGATCAAACTGGAGCTTGCTGGATCAGGATTGCGTCACACGAGGCTACTCCAACACAAAACCATAGCACAGCAGGATGACGGGAGACAACTCCAAACAGCTGAATTAACAAATGTGCAACTGTAGTTGACTGACAATTACTCACCAAAGCTGTAGAGCTGAGCAAGGCTCGCCTCCTGCCTGACTCATTGCTGCTAGTTTAAAATGCTCCAGTCCTTGGGGGCAAACGATGGGTAAGCCTATGCTTGGCGTCAGGAGCTCACAAGCTGGAATTTTAATTTCACAGCAAGGATCATTCTGGAACCCTTCGATTTAAAAAAAAGAAAAAAAAAACGTTGCTAATACAGTTCAGTCAAACTTCCTTACATATAATTGGACTACCTATGTTTATCTCACACAATCCGTATGTTATAAAATTAGCTAGAGCGCCGGTGGAAATGGAAACACACTCCGTACGCTGATGTCGTCATCTTGGGAAACACCTCAGCTGTCTGCTGATTGGCCCGCTTGTTTTCTAAACGGGCGACAAACACTTTTGCATCGATGTGCTGCTGACTGCGTGTTACTACTGAAGTGAAGTTGAAGCTCTCCACGGGGTGAGCTTCAAGCCTATGCTAGCCCCGTTATAATGTCTATAATGTTGTCAATCCAGATGCCCTCCTCCTCCCTGCTGCAAGAGAGCTCCACCTCGGGTTCGGGGTCCTGCTCCTCCCAGGAGACAGATGTGTCCCAACCAGGCAGCCTGACCAGCTGTGGCTTCCCACCCACTAAAAGTAAACCTTAACAAACCAGACTTGACACATTTACACTTTACATTGCGTGTGTCTTGATACTTTGCATTGCGTGTGTCTTGGTACTTTGCATTGCGTGTGTCTTGGTACTTTACATTGCGTGTGTCTTGATACTTTGCATTGCGTGTGTCTTGGTACTTTGCATTGCGTGTGTCTTGGTACCTTGCATTGCGTGTGCCTTGATACTTTGCATTGCGTGTGTCTTGGTACTTTGCATTGCGTGTGCCTTGGTACCTTGCATTGCGTGTGCCTTGATACTTTGCATTGCGTGTGTCTTGGTACTTTGCATTGCGTGTGCCTTGATCATTTGCATTGCGTGTGCCTTGATACTTTGCATTGCGTGTGCCTTGGTACCTTGCATTGCGTGTGTCTTGGTACTTTACATTGCGTGTGTCTTGGTACCTTGCATTGCGTGTGTCTTGGTACTTTACATTGCGTGTGCCTTGATACTTTACATTGCGTGTGCCTTGGTACTTTACATTGTGTGTGTCTTGGTACCTTGCATTGCGTGTGCCTTGGTACCTTGCATTGCGTGTGCCTTGGTACCTTGCATTGCGTGCGACTTCTTGTGGTTAGCGTTTTTCTAATGGATTTTAGAATGTATGCCTTTAATCAGATCTCTTGACTAGATTGTTACCTGGGGATAAACACTTTGAATTTACACTTGGTTATAGCACGGAGAGAATACTGTGTGATGTGGGGATGGTTTGTGCAGTTTTATTCCACCTGTATTTCTCCCACTGTCTAATCCAGATGCGTCGTTCATGTCACAAACCCTGGAATCCCCGGAGCCCCTGAGGGACCATAGTCCGGTTAACAATCTAAACGAATATCCTCTGACTGCCAAACACATGAATAACTTGAACATACCTTTCAAGGGCCTTCCCGACACAGAGCCTGAGACCCAACTGGACAATCTAACAATTCGTTATCAGCATCAAGGTACTGTAATCTATTTTATAATGTGCTCACTGGACCAAATAAGTGTGTGTGTGTGTGTAGGGGGGACGCATTAAGCTATTTACATGTCCTTTTTAAAATGAATATTTTACTAACTGTCTGTTTACATGCAGTTCTACATATTCCAATTATACAGCCCAAGCTACACTTGTTTAATAATTTACTCGTTCTACAGAGGAATTTTCCCTACTTTTCAAACTCCATTAATGTTCTGAAATATAGAAAAATGGAAGGGCTGGAGCTGCTTATGCTGTTTTACAGTAAAATACATGCACATACAGTATGTTACCGTAAACAATCAAGCAGCAGGCCCAACACTATAAAATGCAGTAAAACCCGAGACTCGTATTCCGAATCTGCTGTACATGATGATGATGATGATGATGATATCTGCACATTCCAAGTGTCTTGCTACATTCAGAAAAAGGCCTTATTTGTATTATCCAAACGGAATATGATAACATGATACCTAACACATTCTAAATAATAGTGGAATACTAGTGTGCATGTAAACATACAAGTTAGGGGTGGGGGGAAAAAAAATTGATGGAGTGCCTACTCCAGGTGGGGAATGAGTCCTTACCCCAAGTGAAGGAGTTTAAGTACCTCGGGGTCTTGTTC
>JAODLL010002804.1:0-12139 GCA_026546735.1 Forbesichthys agassizii | reverse complement strand
GTTGTTGTTGTACTGCTGACTTCTGATTAAACGGCTACAAGCCAAAGAATATTCCTGTCTCCTGGTGAATCATTACATTACTTTTTCCTCCATGCACTGTGAATGTTTACATGTTCTGTTCAATTAAACCATGGCAACATCTAATGTTTGTGTAGTATTATTTTCAGCAGACTGTGTTTTTCTATTGTGACGTAGATGAAGTTCGGAGAACATTTTATGACCAATTCATGCAAAACTCCATGTAATCCTAAGGGGGTCACATCGTTTTTCTTGCTACTGTATCTATGCATATGAGCAGATAACTACTTCCGGTTACCAAAGTGGCGCAAAACCGTCGCTGCCTAAACTCCCTAATATTACACACAGCTCAGGTTGCGCAAAGTTGTCTCTTATATTACAAACTTGGTAATTTAGTGATCTGCAAGGCTGTTTTGATAGCAGATCAACAAAATTATTGGTAGCTAGGCTACCATAAATTTTTGCTTTGATATAGCCTTAACGGAGCATATCATTTAACAGAGAGGTTCCAAAAGATGGCAATTCCGCATCTGATTTTTGGATCTTTATGCAGACCAGAACCCAACGTTCCATGCAAGTCAATGGAAAGGTACATGGATTTCACCATACTATTGACCATTATGACTCTCTAGGGGTGTTAATGGATATGTTGAGTATATGTCATAAATTCCCAAGTACCTATGATCAATCTGAGGCCACAATAATATTTTTCACAGCAAACTGTTTTGAGGTCAATTGACTACAGAGAAGAGCTGATATGGGAGCCAGAACAACTACATTTTCTCTTTCTGCAATTTGCCTTTACATTTAGAACATTTTATAAGTGCATTCATTGATGCTCTGCCGAATGCCGCTGCCAGTGGATGTTTGCCTTAAGGCTACATTAGTGTGTAATTACAGGCAAAAATATATTTGGACATTTTAGGAACTTAACCTTTTTTAAGTATGCCAGATATATCAGCCTGTTCTATTACATATCCCGCTTTTTAACTTGTTTGTTTTGAAACAAAACATTTTTTGGATTATTTTATAATCAAACAGTGGGTAACTGCTGTATATTTATATGACTGAAGACTCTAAAAGCAACACATTCATTTCAAGCATCTTAGATAATTACTGTTTTCATAATTATTTTCTCTTTTTTTTACTGAAGTCTAAGAATTGCAATGTCTTAACACATTGCTCTCTGCTGGAGCACAAAGAGGGGAAAGAAAGTATTATCACATGCACAGAGGATTAGAAACATTTAGAGTTATCAGTTTGACTGCACAATGTGTTTTTGGGAACTGCCCCTCTAAGCTCCTCTGATCCCATTTAAATTGCTAAGTGGTTTTCAAACTGTAAGTGTATAGACATTACAGTGCTACATATATGTCCTTATAATATCCATTTACTAAGTTAAACATGTTTAGTTAGTGAGAAAGTATTACTTAATTTATAACATAAGCTTAAAAGTATGTGTATGTTTACTGAGCACGGTGCATATAATTGATTCTGCCCACAAGATACTGTACCATGGCATTGTAACATCCAGACACTATTATGGTAACTATCCAGTAAAGCAGTCTTTATGGAGTGCTCTCCCTTATAGAGTGGGGGAATGGTGAGTTGGTGAGAATAGTGTGCTGATTAGGAGATATATGATAGATGGTACCTTTCACAGAATAGTGCTATACTGAAATATATAGGAAGAAGATGAATAAGAAAAAAAAAGAGAAAAATTAAGGTAGACTATATTTGGCGGTAGTACTGAATCCCTGGAGAGGACAGGAGAGAAGAGGAGAGGAGGGGAGAGGAGAGGAGAGGAGAGGAGCATTTGGGCTTAAGCCCGACGGGCCCCGACTTATTAATGCCCCTCAGGACGGGCTTCGGGCCCATTTCCATGTCAGAGTTCACACGTAGACCGGTCTTCGGGTCTGTTGGGTCGGGTACAAACTATAACAAGTTGATGATGGTAAAACAAACATAGAAGACGTTTTAAAGACACTGCGATCAACTCAACACCATATGTGTGGCGTTGGCGTGCTCATTTGTTTTACAACAGGGCATTTCTTTGAATACGTTTTTTGAACTCAAAGGCACAGGCACCGCCCCTCACTGCGTGGCAGTGATTTAAATCAAGAGGTCAGCGCCGTTGTTTTCCCGCTTACGAATATATAATATCTTAAGGATTTGTACGATGGCTGGTAGGAAGTCCTAGTTTAATTTCTAGTGGTGTACCGATCAGTTTATACAGCTGGTTGTGCGGCGTGCATGGTCCACTGATTTCATGTTCATGCAGTAACTTATCATGATTACAAACGTAAGCTCTTGTCATAATAGGCTATTGTTCACCTCACTGAAAAGAGTAGTCTACATGGCTTTAACTTAGTCTGTCCTGCTAAACGTATTTCACCTATATTCTGCATTGTAAATGTAAATACAATGAACTTCAGTGAGGCACTCTAAAAAAAAACAGATTACAACATTAATAAAATATTATGACGGCCCTGTTCATCATCTTGACGAATCGAGAAAGTCTACCACAAACACATGTAGGCTACAGGCTGTGTAATGGGGAAGGGAAGAAATGTAATAAATAAATAAATAAATAAAAATACATATAAAAGCACGGCTTGGCTTGGGCCTGAACTTCTCGGGCCAGGCCCGTGCAGGGCTCAGAGAGGAGAGGACAGGAGAATTTAATGGAAAGGGACAGAAAAAGTGGGCAGTGGGCAGAGTGGACAATATTCAAAGCTTCCATTTCTGAAGCTGTGGCGGAGATCTGTGGTCTCAAGGTCTTAGGTGCCTTAATGGGCGGTAACCCTCGAACATCCTGGTGGACACCAGTAGTCAGGGAAGCCGTCCGGCTGAAGGCTGCAAGGAACCGTTGGGCCCGAAGGGCTGCAGCCTCTGCTGTGAAAGAGGCAAAACAGTGGGTGTTAAAGAAGTTCTGAGAAGACATGAAGAAGGACTTTTGGTCGGCACCAAGGTGTTTCTGGAAAACCATTCACCACCGCAGGAGAGGCAAACAGGGAACTGTCCAAACTGTGTAAAGCAAGGATGGGACGCTGTTGACCACAACTGAGGAGGTAATTGGGCAATGGAAGGAACACTTTGAGGAACTCCTGAATCCAACTAACACGCCCTCTATGGTAGAGACAGAACTGAAGGCTGATGGGGGGTTATAGTCAATTACCCTGGTGGAAGTCACTGAGGTAGTCAAAAACTACGCACTGGCAAAGCCTCGGGGATTGATGAGAGCCATCCAGAGATGCTGAAAGCTGTGGGTGAGAGTGTGGAGGGGATGTCTTGGATGATGACACGCCTCTTTAACATTGCGTGTAAGTCGGAGATATTGTGGCAGACCGGGGTGGTGGTTCCCCTGTTCAAAAAGGGGGACGACAGTGTGTGCAAATTATAGGGGTATCACAGCTGACAGGCAAATCATAGGGTGGCGGTGTCTGCCTGTATATCAACAAATGAATGATTGGTCATCATGGAGACCTTGTGCACGCATGAAATTGAACTTTTATCTGTCTCACTCAGCCCCCTTTTATTTACCACGCAAATTTCCTCAATTATTTTCATAGTTGTTTATATTCACCCAAAGGCTATTCAACTGCAGCCTTAATCAGAACTGCGCAGTGTCTGCAGGCCATATGTCCTAATGTTCCTACTCTTATCATGGGGGATTTTAATCAATGTTCCATGATCAAGTCCCTGAATCACTTCTACCAGTACATTACCTGTTTTACAAGATGTAGTAATGTATTGGACCAATGTTATGGGACTATTCACACTCAATGTCTCCTTTGGGTTTGTCTGACCATAATGTGATCCACTTACCAATCTGCCTTTAATTAAAAGGGGAAAAATAATCCAGAGGGAGATTCCAGTTTGGACTAAAGACTCCATATTGGATTTAAGAGACTGCCTTGAATGCACTGACTAGGAATTATTTAAAAATTAATGTTCTGACTTGGATGAACTCACAGACATGGTCTCTAGCTACATCTCATTCTCTGAAGAATTGACGATCCCACAAAAACTCTGTTCCATTTTTCCCAACAAGCCCTGAGTTAGAAAATCATTGGGCGGTATTTGGGCGATGGAACACTTTGAGGAACTCGGTCAATTACCATGGTGAAAGTCTGGGACAGTGTATAAGGCGTAGCAGACCAGGGTGGTGGTTCCCCTGTTCAAAACAGGCGACCAGAGAGTGCCAACTATAGGGGAATCACACTTCTCAGCCTTTCTGGTAAAGTCTACTCTATAGTGCTGGAAAGCATTGGCTGATAGTCGAACCTCAGATTGAAGAGGAAGAATGCGGTTTCCGTCCTGGTTGTGGAATAACATACTAACTCTTTTCTCTTGCAAGGATGCTAGAGGGGGCCTTCGAGTCTGACCTTCCAGTATACATGTGATTTGTGGATCTGGAGAAGGAGCATGACAGATGTGGAGATACTGTGGGAGGTGCTGCCGGAGTATGGGGTGAAGGGGTTTATTTTAAGGACAATCAAATCCCTTTATGCCCAAAGCGAGAGCTGTGTACGGATTTCCGGCAGTAAGTCAGACTCAATTCAGGTCGATATCGAGTAGTCGTGGCAGGGAGGGGTTGTGGTTCGGTGGCTTGGGGATCTCATTGCAGCTTTTTGCAGAATATTTAGTCCTACATTTCCAGCACTCACTTGATCGGTACTTAGCCGGGTGTGAAGCGGCTGGGATGAGGATTAGCAAACACAGCTAAATCTGAGGGGCCAGTTGAGGTTCTATGGGCATCTGATAAAGATGCCCACTGGGCGCCTCCCTACGGAGGTGTTCCAGGCACGGCCAACAAGAAGGAGGCCTTGGGGAAAACATATGACTATGTGGAGAGATTATATCTCCACACTGGCCTGGGAATGCCTCGGGATCCCCCAGTCAGAGTTGAATAATGTGGCTCAAGAAAAGGAAGCTTGGGGTCCTCTGCTGGAGCTGCTGCCCCTGCAAACCGACTCCAGATAAGCGGGAGAAGATGGATGGATGAATGGATGGAAAATACAAATATTGAAAGTAATAGTAAATATGTTCTACATGATAGATGTATTGTCCATTTTGGTGTCAGGTGGAGAGAAGATATTGTTGAAAATGAGAAGCGCTGTACTCTCTATAAATGTTGAAATAAATATTTAAATGAAAAAACTATTTACAGCAACATATTTTTTTTAATTTTTTTTTTACTTTTCATTAATAAGGTTTGGTAGTTTGTGGGTTTTTTTGCATTCATCAGTGCTCTGATAAATGACATTTTGGACATGCTGCACCATATCGGCACTACACTTTTTCATGTAAAGTCTGGTTACAAATCAGGCCAATGGTGTCAGAGATACTGCTTGGGACAGATGAATGGTTACTGATTCTTTACAACACTGATCAATAGAGATGAGGGAAAAGCAAGGGGGAGTGTTAACTAATTAAGTTAGTTAAGTTAACTAATAGATCTCTCAATAGCAGCAGCCTGGTATAACATTCTAGATCACACATTCATCTCAGACAGGCAGAAAAGACCTGGAGAATAGACTGAGATTGAAGGAGAGAGAGATTATGCTCTCCAGACCGTTTTTATGTTTGTCTCCTATGTAGCACAGGGTGTGAAATACAGAAGGTGAATCCCTGACAGCTTCCATAAAACGCTTGAGTTTAATTTAGATGCTCCCAGAACTACACCTTATAACCAGGGATGGGCAGTTTTTTGATGCATGTATTTGACATACAAAATACTATTTTGTAATTTGTATTTGATATTGTTGTGGAACATGGCTTTTTACTTTGTATCAAAATACTTTAGTATTTAGTATTTTGTAGTTTAAAAATACTATAAAATAATTTCTGTGAGACATTTACTTAATGGCCTCTGATTGGTAGCCTGATGTATCCAGACCCAAATTCAACGAGGTCTGGACACGCTCCAATGGGGAATGTTTGCAGTCGCCGCATCCTACTCGGCCTAGACCTATGATTCATTTTGAAACTACTGGATAACCAATGTATCGCTTTATCTAACTCCATACCCACCATCATTTTAAATGCATGACTTAATTGCATGGTCTTCATCCAGGGTTGCTGTGTGACTGCTAACGTGATCAGTTTCCAGACTATAATCTCAGTGAAAATTGACCTTAGCGCAATAGTCAAGTGGATGTTAAAACACAGGTTTTCTTTTCAGCGCACACCACAGAATATACAATTGGTGGACTGTGAGGAGATATTTCCTTAATTTTACAAAATATGTACTAGTTTACAATAGTTTATCTGACCGTAACTGGTTACATACTGTACTCTTGTCAGATTTGTCAAGCAATGAAAAGATGTTGTGTGCTCTCAATCATTGTCCACTAAAGGTATAGTCAGTGGTACAAAAAGGACAACAAAACTGAAGGAGAATCAGAGGTGCATTCAGAGTTGTGTGTGAACTTTCGAATCAACAAGTGGCAATGGCAGTTAAGGAAAACACAGTTAATGGTTTCCTCCGTGTGCTCTGGTTTCACTGTCACTGACACTGACTCCAAACTGGAGTTGGTACCCCGGCAGCTGACCACTGCTCACTTGAGGGATGGGTTAGATGCAGAGGATGAACTTCGCTACATGTATGTGACAATAAAAGCACCTTTAGTTTACAGAGATTTGTATCCAAAATGACTTAATATTAGGTCATACACCAGCAAATATTATACACAAATATTCTGTTACAATAATGATAGCATAATGTTATCACCAATATATAATTGAGTCTTCAAATATAATTGCTATTATCCAAAATAGCATAATGAAGCACTTAATGTCTAAGATCAGGAATATAACCACACTTTAAATGTAACAACATTTAATGGGCACCCATAGGCGAATCAACTAACATAGTGCCGAAGCAGAGGATACTCCACAATATGCTATATTTACTGTGCTAACCTATAAAAATATGAGCATTCTGCACTGTGTGGGAGGAGTATGCACTATCATACATTAAAACACACAAAATACCTACATTCTTATAATGATGAACCAAGGAATTGTTCTAAATAGTATATTTATTAAGAATTGTTAGTTTCTTTTTATATTTGTTGTAGTGACCCATAGCAAACTACAGGTCAGAATACAGCAAGTCCCATGTGACCCAACCAAGGGGGAAAGGACCCCCCCACACACACACACACACACACACACACACACACACTTTTTCCCCGAAAAGACAAGGAATGTGTTGTGTTTTAATTACTATCTTGAACCATGCTCAACCACAGAATAATGTCTGTGCCACATCAAAGCGTCTCCAGAGCAAAGATGCTTCACAAACCGGCTGAGACCGACACTCCACAGGTTATCGTAGACGTCTCTGTGGAACAAAAGGAGTCGAGTTTCCCTCCATCACAGATCAATGATCAGAGGACAGGCCTGGGGTTTATCACCCTTGTGTGAGAAGCCCCCACCTCGTAAACACTCTCTTGGTCAAACTGTATAGTGTATAACATGCACTCCTTAACAAGGTAAAGCAGACATTTTGGCAACATATTTTAGTTTAATAGAGAAGTGTAGATGTTCCGTACAGATTATATTAAATGTCTGCTCTTTTTTAGTATATGCTGAAGACCAGTCCAGTGTGTAAGAATAGACAAGTCACAGTATGCCTTGTATAGTGTTGAAATACTTAGAATTGATTAACTAATGAAATAGTAGACATACAATCTTAAATATTAGTAAGTAGGAGGTTTTATTCTATGTTTGCGAGACAGATACCAAATGTTCACATAGAGCCAAGTCAAAATTCAATATTTTTAACAGTGGACGTTGGATATAACCTAATTTAAGCAATCTGCCTTGGTGAGAGCGAGAGCTTTTGGCCAGGAGATTCCAAGAGGAACAACTCACCAGCCAAGGCCATGAGAGCACCACTCCCATCATCCTCGCAGACCGGCGCTCTGTGTTTGGGGACCTAGTCTAAACAGTCATCGTCCACGTTTTACAAAAACTGGTAAATAACTTTCAAGTTTTGATTCCGTTGGTGTGATATTTACAGTTCACAAAACTTCTCTCTATTTCTCTTATCACAGCCACTTTCTTAATATTCCCTTCCTAAACCCAGTTAGCATTAGCCGTTAGCTAAAGTGTTCACCGTTAGATTAGAAATCATTAGCCAGACATGTCTGTTGTCAAACGGTGTGTTGCCTTGGTTTCATGGTCAACTAACTTGTATTCCTTCAACAGCTAGTGATATATAAGCTGCTGTGAGTTATTTCAAAAGCTCATGTTGTTTGTGGTGATGAAGGAGTTGTGGTTGATGTGCTAGTAGTATTAGTGCTATTGTGTGTGTGTAATGTCTGTTATGCTAATTTTCGTATGCTATTTGAAATAAATTCATGATTGTTTTATTGCAAACTTTTGTGTCAGTGTGATTGTATACAGGACACAAGTCCATAGCCGGTGCAGAATTAACCCTTCAGTTGAGATTTAAATTAATTAATTTAAGAAATTAATAAAATATTATTACTTTTTACGCCGGTGTTACGCCTAATTCTGTGTCCTGCCGAATTCAGTGACCCAGTGATTGGGTCATTTGATTTCCGTCCCCCTTTCTTTTTAATAGCTCAAAGTATTCTGTATGGATTTACATGTAGTCATAAGCCCCAATCAATACCATGCCGTAAAATGTGTGTCCACTGTATGAGCCAAGTAATAGCACACTCTTAAAAACAACATGGGCACTGGGCTGCAGGACTAATGTGACGAATAAGCAATATTAACCTCAAAACTACATACAATGTTTGGGTTCTGAAGAACGGTTAGAAGCTTACAGTGTACGCTGTGTTGGCTCTGGCCGATGCATCTTTGCAGTACCTGACGCAACCTGTAACTCCAGGCCATCCATAATAATGGAAAAATTGTATGAATTATGATTAATGATTAATGATAATTATGTATGATTATATTTTTTCAACTGATAAGTTGTTTAAATGCACAGTTGTAAAAAACTAGCTATAGAGACTAGCTGTTTTTGTACTGGGTTGTAAACATATTTATTTCTGGTGTAAAGTTTAACATTTTAACACAGGGTTCTATGGGGATTGACTCGCTTCTGGAGCCAGCCTCAAGTGGCCATTCAAGGATGTGCAGATTTTGACACTCATCGGAGGTTTCCGCTTGTATTAGAGGATTAGCCACATTCAATCAATCCACTAAACTAGCTATACTATGATCTACTGTTGACATGAGTCAATGCATACAATATAAAATATGCACATTATATAACTATCTCATTGATAAAAAAGCAATTGTCATTTGTTTCTTTCCTCTCTCCCTATCACCCTTCATTGTCGCTCGCCCACTGGCAGGCTACATAAACTGTAGCCAAAAGGTGAGAGAGCCGGACATGCATGGTGGAAGACAGTGACACACCTATTACCTGCTGGCAACAGCGGGGGCATCTCCTTGTATTGTCCTTGGGTTGAGACATCTTCCCTTTCGGCTCCTCCTCAGATTTACTAGAATGAGTGGGGTTGCTGAACAGGGCACTTTATAAATACATCTCTGCTCATTTACTGTGACTACCAGCCCTAGGCAGCTGAGTGGAGCAGAGATGGCTTCATCCCCTGGGGACCCCATGCCATAGATCAGGGCCCCAAATGGCCACCCTAACTCTGCTATCAATCTCTGTTATTGCCCCTCCATCTAACAGACTCACACAATGTGCTGCCGTCTAATCAGTGCACTACCGAGCTGGAGGTAAACATGAAAAACAATGGGTTTTGTGCCCTGTGCTGCAGGTTAAGTACAGAAAGAATATATGTTTTCATAAAGTATTCTGATTTTGGATAGCAATGCAACACATTGTAAAGACTGTGTATAAAGCAAAGCTAGGCGCTGTATTTTCCAACCTTAGTGATGATTTCTGACCAAATCAAGTGTTTCTGATTTGGCTGGCATACTGTACGTACATGTTGGTACTTTGTGGTAGCATTGTATAACAATCCTACACAACACATCTCCAGCTGTAGGCTACATCTTTGATTGACAATTAATAGAAATTCTGCTGAATGATATCTATTTGTAATAGATGTATGTTAGTTGTTCCTAGTTAACAGTCACACGTTACAAATACGTCTGTATTGTACAATCTGATTACAATATGCTCGTTATAGGATAGGACAAAGATAAGTGTAGACCACAGATAAAGTTTAAGGAGATTTTTAACTTGAACTGGTAAGGAATAAAATCATAAAATGTGTACAGATTTCATAGAAAATCATGATTAATACATGAATCTGCACAAACATCAGAGCACAGAGAGATATATTAGTGAAATATAGTGTGAAATGTGGCTGTGGAAAGGCATAAAAGAGAATGTATTTCCCATGTGACATGCCATGGTAGTTTTATAATACTTCTTACCCACAAGAGAGAAATGCCAATTTCCTTTATTTAACTTTTTCTATCAAGCCTTAATATTTGAGATTGTTTATCTTCAATGTGATCATGGTACAGTATCACATAACAAAAAAAGACATTTAACCAGAAACAGTCTTCCTTCAGCAACTGTGCTTATTTTCAGCCATGCATAAGAAGCAAGCAGCTCATTTAAAAATCAAATAAATATGAGAATATATAATATGTTTAAAAAATGTAATCAAATGTGATCATTTAAAATAGTATTGAAGCTGATAAAATTCATATTTTGTATTTTGGGAATGTCTAAATTGAAAAACAATAACCGTCTAAAATACTAATTTATGCGTGTGCTATAGGTTTAAAACTTCACCCCATAAATGTAAGGTAATTTATATACAGTAAGCTTGCAATCATGCATTATTCATCTCCTGCCCACAAGTATTCCACTAATAGCTACTTGCAACATACTTCATAGTTCATAATAGTGAATGTATTTGTGATTTAACTATTTCCCAAATCTGCATATTTTGTCCCAAATTGTCCCATTAGCTGATCTAATACAGAACAGAAGTAAACACATTTTATAACAGTAAGTTGCTGACTACTTAATTTATTCTATTTTAGCAACAATGGGTTTTGACAATTAAAGCTCTATACAACAAACCAAACATTTAACACCAAAAATAAAATATGCTCAAATATTAGAATTGATCCTTCATTGAGTAATATTAATAATATAATTATTAATAATAGCTATATTAATGTTAATATACATACTGTATAGATTTGATCCTGCAATATAAATATTAACTTAAATTAGTATTGTACATTTTGTATTGGTAGGTCATTTGAGAAACACACAAAGCAGAAGTGTAACCTAAGAAGTGAGATTTTTGAATTCATCTGATTTTGTATTTTAATACAGAGATTCAACAGTCACCTTGTGTCCTATGATATATTTATGCAACAAAGTACCAATGCTTTCTCACGGCTGGCTGAGTATTCGGTAGCTAAGCATTTCTTTATTCCCATCAAATATGTGCTCTCTATGCTGAGGTGAGAGACATTTAACAATTAGAATGCTTTTTTGTGTAATTAAATTATGTATTATCGTCCAGTTTATGGCTGGAAGATATGTTAGTCAAATTAGAATGTTTAGAATGTCCACATAGCCTATTTTTATGGTGATGTGAATGCAAGGCCACGGCAACAGAGTATAGGCTGGAATTGACCAACGTATGGAGCACACACAAGGTTATTTTTCCTGTATGTAGGGCTTGGACCTATAGAGCCTAGAGTACCTAGAGCAACTTCAATGCAATTCTGACCACCAACTTAAATGCATGTTGATGAGTGTGTCCTACATGACTTACCCATACTGTACAGTGAAAGACGCATGGCTCAGTGGTAGCTTGTGTGAAATTGGTGTCCGGTGAAATATTCATATATCATATACAAAATGCATTTGTTGTTATATTTCTTATGTTAATTCACAATGTGTAGTTGAGCTAATGCAAAATGCAAAATGTGGTTTCCGTGCGGACATGCGTGTTCTAATATAGTAAAATAACATTGTATGTATTATTACTGTATTATTGTTTATTGATTGTTTATTTAGTTCCATTGGACAGTGTATGAGCTTCGGCGCGTCAGTATTAATCACTAGAAAATAGTGTGTGTGTGTGTGTGTGTGTGTAGGGGGGGGGGGGGGGGGGGGGGGGTG
>JAODLL010002803.1:0-12140 GCA_026546735.1 Forbesichthys agassizii | reverse complement strand
TTTTTCGGGCTGTGCCCGACTGGGCTCCGTGGCAAACCCAGCCACCAGGCGCTCGCCGGCGAGCCCTCCCTCTGGGCTCCAGATGGGGGCCCCGGGCTTCCTCCGGGCAGGGTAACTCCTTCTCTTAATACGTTTTTCATGGGAGTCTTGCCATAAATGTAAATTATTATTTTCAGTGCGCACAAAGGACAGGCCACTCTAAAAACAAAATGTAGATTTTATGTTAAAAAATATGCAGCTGTGGTTGTCTGAACCAACCAAACAACCATCAGGGATGGCCTTAGGCTTCATTCAAAGTCCCTATCGTGCCTCTGCTACAGCACCTCTGACCGTAATGCTATTCCATCATCAAGATATCAAAGGCCACAGATAGGCTACAGGCTTAATTTTGAAAGGCAGAAATGCGTAGTACAAAAAAGATTAGACACTAACAAACATTCAGTGCCTAACCGTAAGCTACACGGTGGCCCAGTGGATAGCACTGTGGCTTCAAGCAAGAAGGTCCAGGATTCCCCCAGCCAAACTGGCCTTTCTGTGTGGAGTTTGCATTTTCGTCCCGTGTTTGTGTGGGTTTCCTCCAGGTGCTCCAATTTCCCCCACTATCAAAAACATGGCAGTCAGTGCTGTGTACCAGACACTGGCATCAATCGGGAGTCGGTCCCTGGGTGCTGTACAGTGGCTGCCCACTGCTCCCTTTGGGGATGGGTTAAAATGGAATTAATACTAATATTTTATTTTAATCAAAAGTAGCCTCCACAGAGTGTAGACTAGAGCATGATGTATTGGTGTAGAGAAGGCTATTATCAACAGACGGGTGGCAAATAGCAATACTCTACATTGCGTAAGTACATTGTGTACGTATGTGCAAAGCACGAAACAAAGGCAAATAAATAATTCAAATTCTGAAAATGTTTTATTCAACTCAATATGTTCTTATGATTTAAAGCTTAAAACAGAATATACAACTGTATTAAAAATGTTTTGGTGTCAACAGAAAAAATAAGTTTTTACTTGTTTATTCGTTTTTTGTTTGACATGTTGAATGAAATAATTGAATGATACAGAATACAATGTGCATTTTTCATATTACACAAGTTAATAAAATAAAAATAAAAATTTTAGATTAATACAAATATGAGTAAGAATGAATAAGATTAAGATGAATAATAATGGATTCATGGATTTTAACAAATTATTGGTATCATTATAAAAATACATAGAAGGAGCATACTGCATGTCAAGGGTGAGAACAATTTTATGGTTAGAACTGATCTTTTCTATTTTTTTCCAGTTACAACTGCAAGACAACAAATTCAGACACGTGTCTCTCCAAGACAGACTCAAGTGAGATGAGCCAACAATCAATTGTTTGTCCAGACGCAGGGTGCATACTGTAGTCCATAACTGAAGACCTACAAAATAAACATATAGACATCATTTATGGTATATATGTGCAGAGGATACAGATAACATTTGCTTGAATTTCAGTAACTTGCTAAATCAGGATTGGTTTACATGCTCAGAATTAGTAGCAAAAAAAAAAACGATCAGGGTTGACAAGCTAACAACACAGGACCCAACCCACCTGGTAGCATCAATAATCCTGTCTTTGATCCTTATTGCTGGTGGGGCTGGTGGTCTCTGGTACTCCTCATACAATACAGGCTTCAAGGCTGGAAAACACAGTTATTCATTCTGAGAACATACAAAGTTAGCTATGACAATTTACAGTGTTATAAACAACTAAAGAGACTTTAGATGACCCACCTAAAATGCCATCAATGTTGTCACCAGATGGAATCTGTCTCAAGATAGGCCAGAGGAATTGTCCCTCCTGTCTTCCATGAAGTACTACAACCAAACGTGTGTCTCCAACTGCAATGTCCACCTCCTTGTTGCGTAGAATAAGTGTGACACTACAAAAAAAAAGCATTATCTTACAGTACATTTTGTCATTTAATTTACCATCATACGTTTAGAGTTACAACAACCAGTATACCTTAGAGTAATCCTTATATTAAAGATGCTATGTGTAATATGCTTACTTTAAACCATTAAAAAAAAACAATCAAAATTATCAAAAAAGGTATAAGAAATATCAGTTTTGATTAAAATTACTCTATGTACTGCATTGCAGAGATATTTTCTGAAAAGAACAGATTATTCTGGCCCGTAACCTTGTAATACCACATTGTACCTCAAGGGGCAAGACGAGTCACTAGTTTACCGGCAGTAAACAACAGAAGACTAAGAAACTTCTGCCTGATCGTACCTGAGATCTACTGCCTGCTTGCATCCTATTGCTTGACTGTTCTAAGTACATGAAAAAATATTGTGTATTGGAATCAGTTCATAGAAAAGTATTTGTAAACGAGCGCGTAGATAAGGAAGTGAAGTATGTCTGAGTGAATAAGCTAATATAGGCTAATTTACTCAATGCAGGATAAGGACTGAAAATAGTAATTTGCTGAACTTGCAACATTAGGAGGTCATATTATCTGAAATCAAAAGCTATTTCAATCAAACGCATCTTAGCAGGGCAAGTTACTTTGATATCACCTTCATAATTCTTGCATCCATTGAATTTATAGAGAGTTTCTGCTTGAATTTCTTTGCAGGATGTCAGAATAGCCTCCCAGAGCTGCTGTTTTGATACAAACTGCCTCCCACCCTCATATATATTTTGCTTGAGGATGCTCCAAAGGTTCTCAATAGGGTTGAGGTCAGGTGAGGATGGGGGCGACACCATTAGTTTCTCTCCTTTTATGCCCATAGCAGCCAATGACACAGGTATTTTTGTTAGCATGCCTCTGCCGAAGGGCGGCGCATCCCTTTACAAGGTTTGCCTCGGTGGTGTGCGTACCTTTCCCCCAGCGCCCCACACCCACACATTCAGTCAGGAGATTGCTCCCAGCCGTGCGGGTGTGAGGGCAGATAAGGCTGGAGGACTCATTTCAGTTTGTGGATTATTGTTTGCGTTTGATGTGCGTACACATGGCTGTGCTTTCCTTTGTTCCCAGTATTCCCTGTGTATTGTTGAGTCTTACTAAACGCAGAGCAGTGGCTCACCTGTTTATGTAGGACTAATGTTTGTGTTTTGTCTGTCTGCATTTGCCCTCACTCCGCGCTGTTACAATTAGACTGTGTGTGCGGATACAGGAGTGGATTGAAATGAGAAATTGGCGATAAGAGCAGAACTGAGGGTGAACTAATGACAGCAATGGTTTGGAGGATATGGTAATTTTATACATACAGCCAATTTAAATTAATCCTTAAATTATATTTGCTAAAAACAATCATACTGTTCATGTCTTATCCTTAAAACATTTCAGAACGGCAGGTACCTTCCATGTAATATGAGGTCTTGTCTCCAGTTATAAGTTGTCACGTTCTCTCCATCTTTCACTGTGATGCTTTTGGTGTCCATATCAATACTATGGTCAGATTTGTAGTGAAGCACAATCCTTTGGAAACCTGATGAACCAAGTTGTCCATTCATGGACAGCTCTAGTTCAGAAGAAGAGACATGCACTTTAAAGTCACACAAAAGAGGTTTCCTGAAGGTAGAGTAATATGTTACTCAATAGTGACCTCTGGTGGGATGATGCAGTAGTTGAAGAATGGCTGCTGGGAATTCATAACATAATGGAAGGATCTGGATATTCTCACTTCTTAATATAAACTTCACCAAAGGCCCTACAAAAAATGATTAGACAGAACATAGACATAAAGCACAAAGCAGCCTATTTTGAAATTTAGTTTTCACCAAATATAAATGACTATGAATTCATTTAAACAAAATGAATATAATGGAATCTGATAGTGATTGAAGTGGCATGGTATCCCCTTATTTGTTTTGCTTCTGTGGTGTTGTGCATATGCCTACATATTTTATGTTATGTTATCTGTCGTATAAATAACATTAACATAGTGACTGGTGTGACACGAGTGTCGGCGACTCCATTAACCAACCATGTCAGAATCAACATCTAATGTATATCACCAGGAATGGATGGGAAAGGTATTACCAGGAAACCTTGTCACATTTGCCAGGTCCACTCACACTCATACAGCAAGGGTTACAGGGGAGATTCTAGAACATGTTACATGGGGAGGCAGAAGGGTGGCAAACTGAAATTCAATGGTGGGCATATTGTTGCACCTTTATTTTACCAGACAAGTTGACTGAGAACTTTTTCACATTTGCAGCAACAGCCTGGGAGTAGTTACGGAGTGTGGAGATAGGACAATAAAACAAATTGAAAACTGCAGATGATTAGGTAGCTATGATGGTATGAGGGCCCTTCGTTAAGAAAACGAAGACACTTTTTATCCGGAGCCATATTTGTCAAAGATTTCATAGTCCCACAACTTTTTTGTGCTCATTGAAGAGCAATTGTTTTCAAAGTTATACTTTTTTTCTCCTTGCTATCCTTAATTTAAAAATTATGTTATTTCTGAATTATCTTCATAGCTACCCCACTTTAAAATGCAATTTGTTTCTGAACTATGCACTCTTTTATTTCCTTAGAAATATAATTGTTATTGGGATACATAGTTATGGACTGCTGTGTTAGCACATTATCTCTACAAAATGTAATATGTTTATAAAGTGCTGTAAAGCATAACGTCAGAGTGTCGGAAAAACATACACTTCCAAAAGCTACAACTGACTAATTAACTAATTTGTGCTTCGATAGCGCACATGCCCTAAAATCAGACAAAATTACATTAATGAAAAAAATGTAATGTAAACATCGCAGAAACGGCGGTTGCTTGCCACGGCGTGCGGTTGGGTTAGCAACACCGCGGTATTGCAATATTGCGGTTATCGCGACAGCCCTAGATCCTAGCCCATAGGTCTTTCGGTACAATAGGTGTAGGGAAGGTGTGCGGTTAGGGCGGAGCAGCAGGAGCTGGTCTCTGTTGTAGCTCAGCAGGTTGGGGACGAGCGGCATTTTGTTCTAAGTTCCCAGAGAATTAAAGTCAGAAATAGTGCTTTTACCAGAAGCAATATCGTTAGTAAGACAACATATAACGTGTAAGAGTGTCGTTAACAGGCTCTACGAACTATGACAGACGAATTAGTGATACAAGCAGCAGCAGCAGCAACCTGGGCAACAGTGCAGCGACACCCGAAGATCCCCACAGCCAGTTCAAACATCATCCATGCTGACCACGATGTCCGTGCCAAGTACAACGAGGCCAAAGCAAATCATCTGAGATGACTATGTGCCACACCATCCATCCTTAAACCAGATGACCTGTTTTATGTCGTCAGCCAAAACAAAACAAGCTGATCACACCGTACAACACAGAGCTACTCACAGTCATCCAAGTCAAAGGTTTAATGATAACAGCTGGCAAGGATGGGTACACAATCACAAGAAACAGCTCATTCTTCAAGAGATTCCACGAGAGCTAGGAGAAACGCTGATTGACTTCAGTGACACTGATGATGTCAATCAGAATACCTCAGCTACACCCCCATCAAGGTAACCTGCTAGGCAAAACAGACGACCTCAAGCATACCTGCTTGATTATAACCAATAGACAATGAAGCAGGTCGATAAAATAACTGTTTAAAACTGTTTAATGTAGATCTCATAGATAATATAAATGCAAACAAAGTATGTTGTATGTTCTATGCACTGCATGATTCATCTCTAGTAAACTGATTTATATACATTCAGTAACAAGGCATAGTTCAAGCATTTTATTATGTTAATAATTAAAAAAAAAAGTGTAACGTAGCCACAGCATCATAGGGCTATAGTGGCATATTAAATGTGCGCTAGGCGCCACCTGGAGGACGGTGGGAATATTGGGTAGAGAGATAAAAGCATGGAGTAATAGATTGGTAACTCAACGCAGTGTCTCATTCATTATTCTCTGTACTACCCATTGGAAAACATCACAAAGCTGAAGCGCACTTGTGTTCTGCAGAAAAACAATGATCCAAAACACACCAGCAAGTCCACCTCTGAATGGCTTAACAAAAACAAAATGAAGACTTTGGAGTGGCCTAATCAAAGTCCTGACCTGAATCCGATTGAGATGTTGTGGCATGACCTTAAAAAGGCGGTTCATGCTCAAACCCTCCAATGTATTAAAATTAAACCCTCCAATGAATTAAAACAATTCTGTTGAGTGGGCCAAAATTCCTCTACAGTGCTGTGAAAGACTCATTGCCAGTTATTGCAAACACTTGATTGCAGTTGTTGCTAAGGGTGGCCAAACCAGTTATTAGGTTTAGGGGGAAATCACTTTTTCACAAAGGGCCATGTAGGTTTGATGTTTATTCCCCTTAATAATAAAAACCTTCATTTAAAATCTGCATTTTTTGTTTACTTGTGTTCTCTTTGACTAATATTTAGTTTGATGATCTGAAACATTTAAGTGTGATGAAACATGCAAAGAAATAAGAACTCAGGAAGGGGGCAAGCACTTTTTCACACCACTGTACACACACACACACACACACACACACACACTATATATACAGTATATACACATATACACACAAACACATACACTGTATGTATGTATGTATGTGCACACATATATACACACACAGTTTGTGTATGTTAAGTATTGTTGCTCACATAAAAAATAAGATACTTATTAAATAAACATTTTATCTCACATGTTTTTTGTAGTGTATGTTTTAATGTTGCTTACCAGGAAGTATGTCTACCTGTATGCCTGCACCTCCTACACCTCCTCCATTGCCCATAGCATAACCATCATAAACCACCGGAGGTGGTGCTACCCCTTAGGATTTTATGAACCAAAGGGAAAATGAAAATACGTACAGTAATAATAATAATTATTATTATAATAATACTACATTTTATTTTGGACGCCTTTGTAAAAACTCAAGGACATCTTACATAGTAAATACATAGATATAAAACAGTTGGCTGAAAAATACATACTATTGAAATAAACATTTGATCTGAGAAATATATACAAAATAAAATAAATAAAATAAAAATACAATACAATAAATGAAACCGTCAGTTAAGAGTGGAAAAAAGTGTCAAATGTCATAGGCAATCTTGAAGAGGTGGGTTTTGAGGAGCTTAACAAACGAGGTGACCGTGGTGGCATGTCGAATTTGTAGTGGAAGTTTATTACAGAGTCTGGGGGCAGAGCAGCTAAAGGCCCGAGCCCCCATGGTGGAGAGGGGGAATGGGGTGTGACGAGAAGTCCTGTAGAGGAGGAGCGAAGAGATTGGGAGGGAGTATATGGCAGGAGAAAGACAGAGAGATAGGAGGGAGCCAGATTGTGGAGGGCCTTGTATGTGAGGAGGAGAATCTTGAAGTTTATACGGAACTTTACAGGAAGCCAATGTAAATAGGAGTTATGTGATCCGTTGACCTTGTGTTTGTGAGGATTTTGGCAGCACAGTTATGTACTAATTGGAGTGTATTGATGAGTTTGGTTGGGATGCCAGAGAAAAGAGAGTTGCAGTAATCCAGACGTAAAGTGACAAAGGCATGGATGAGGGTTTCAATGCCTGCGTATGAGAGTGAGGGGCGGAGTCTAGATATGTTGCGGCGGTGGAAGAAGGATGCTCGGGTGATGGCTTTGACGTGTGAATGAAATTAAAGGGAGTTATCAAAGTTGATGCCAAGACTTTATGCATTTGTTGACAGTGGGATGGGAAGACCGGCAATGTTCAGTCTGGATTTGTCTTGTGTGGGGAGAGTGGATTTTGAGCCAATGAGCAGGACCTCTGTCTTGCTGTTGTTGAGCTTGAGGGCATTTAGTGTCATCCAGCTCTGGATGTCTTGAAGGCAGTTGGTGAGGGAGATGAGGGGGAGGGATGAGGTGGGTTTGGTTGAGATATAGAGCTGGGTGTCGTCCACATAGCAGTGAAAGTCAACCCTGGACCGAGCCTTGAGGAACACCCAGAGAGACTGCCTCATATCCTGATCTGTGTGATTTTAGTTGAACAAATTATTGGTTGTCTGAGAGGTAGGAGACGAACCAGGAAAGCGCAACTCCTGTAATACCAATACTAGCCAGACGTTCCAGGAGGAGTGGATGGGAGATAGTGTCGATGGCTGAAGTCAGGTCAAGAAGGATGAGGATGGATAGGAGGCCGGAGTCAGCTGCACGGAGTAGATCATTAGTGATTTTTATTAGAGCTGTTTCAGTACTGTGTTTGAGACGGAATCCAGATTGAAATTGTTTGAATAAATTATTTGAATTTAGATGATTGAGAAGTTGAGAGGCCACCACCCTCTCAAGTATTTTGGAGAGGAAAGGAAGGTTGGAGATGGGGCGGCATTCGTGTGGGTGTGGGTGTCACAGCTGCAATTTTCAGGGTGAGGGGTACAAAGCCGGTGGTGAGAGAGGAGGTAATTGTGTCAGTGAGCAGGCTAGAGATGGAAGGAAGGCTAGTGGGCATGGAGTCAAGTTGGCAGGTAGAAGATTTGTTTTTCATGATGATTTCAGTAATGGACTTTTCAGTGACCGGAATGAAGTCAGAGAGGCATGAGGTAGAGGTTAAGCCCAATGATGTGTTCATCCAGGACAGGTTCTCAGCGGGGGTGGAGGGTGATCGTAGATGGAGGTGGATGCTTAGAATTTTTTAATTGAAGAAGTTCAAAAATGAATTGCACAATTCAGGGGTGGGGACAGGGTGGGAGTTATCAGGAGGATCAAGTAGGTGTTTTACAGTTGAACAAAGAACTTTGGGGATTTTATCAGAGTTGATTATGTCAGAGTAGTAGGCAGATCTGGCTTTTGAGACGGCAGTTTTGTATTTTGGGAGGTGATCCATACATACATATAGTACATACTTAAGGTTTAGATTTTTCCTGTAAGGGTGTGTATACAGTATATATACTATATATTAGGGCTGGGCATGTTAATGCATTATTACGTACAGTACACGCATTAATTAATTAACGCTGACAATTATTTTATCTTGCATTAAAGCAGTCAAATATAATGTTTCTATATTTTGTCCATAAGTCCACGTTGCTCACTGGCTCTGAATACCTTGAATAGAGACAGACCATGGGTCACAGGAGAAGTTGGCTGGGACAGAAATAGAAAGAGAAAGTCTTACATGGACATTTTCATTTTAAATATCTGACAGACAGCTGAGTTGATAGAAACTAAATTATTTGTAATCACTGCAAAGTTGAATATTCTTATCACAGAGTACTTCGTGTCTGAAGCTTAATTTAAATGCAATACTAGCAATGCTAGCAAATCAACCACTCAAATAAACAGCGGAGGGAGCAGCGTTCACATTATCCTTTATAACTTGGAGAATTGTCCGTGACTTTCACATTCTTCGTTCGACTCAAATCAATACTATAATTAAACAGTCAGCCACACTATTTTTGTGCCTTGCGTAACGAAGACTATAGGTATTGTCTATGGGGGAATGTAAAAATATAAATGTCTTTGTTAGATTTGTAAGCAAACAGCATATTTGTAATTCGTTTTATAAAAGCCTAATGTGCCGTCTATGAGCCTTTAAATTGTGACTCATTCAGGATGTATTTGTTAATTTATGACTTTCCTAATGCAGAAAGGGCACAAATTAGTGCATAACATTTGACCAAAATGCAGGAAATTAAGTTTATGACTAGCACAGTTTTCTGGGGGAGGACCCCAATTAACCTACCTCCCATGCCAGATGAATTGTTGTCACAAGTCCACGGTGAAATTAAAGTGAAGTTCCAGACCCCCGTACTCCCCGCTAATAAATGTGTGGCAGTGGCATATGGCTTGGTTTTATATTTGATTTGATTACATTAATATTTATGTTGAAATATACATGAAATACTTTAACTGTTACTATGTAAAGGGAATACTGATGTTAAAAAGCACATTATTTGTCTGCAAAACAAATGTTAATTGCACTTTTGTTTATTTAGCAGTACTTTTACAATAAAAGGGCGCAATACACTGTTTTTGAATTAATTATTGAATTTTGCGCAAACTAATGTGATTAATCGCGATTAATTCCAGAAAATCATGTGATTAATCACAATTCAAAATTGTAATCGTTGCCCAGAACTAATATATAACTGAAACGTGTGGTGTGCAAAAGTATTCAGCCCCCCACTCTGATAACCCAAAATAAAGGTCAGGGATAAAGGTGTATAGAAGTTTAAAGCAGGGTTAGGTTATTAGAAAGTGTTCTATCCATCATCTGAAAATAGGAAGAGTATAGCACAACTGCAAACCGACCAAGGCATGGCCATCCACCTAAACTGACAAGCCAGGCAAGGACAGCAATGATTAGAGAAGCAGCCAAGAGGCCCATGGTAACTCTGGAGGAACTGCAGAGATCCACATTTTAGATGGGAGAATCTGTCCAAAGGACAACTATTAGTTGTGCACTCCACAAATTGGGCCTTTATGGAAGAGTGGCAAGAAGTAAGCCATTGTTGGAACAAAGCTATAAGAAGTACCATTTGCAGTTTGCCACAAGCCATGTGAAGGACACAGCAAACATGTGGAAGAAGGTGCTCCGGCCTCAATTCAAAACACTATGTGTGGTGGAACACTACCATTGCACATCACCCTGAACACACCAGCATCGTGCTGTGGGGAAGCTTTTCTTCAACAGGGACAGGGAAGCTGGTCAGTTGATTGGAAGATGGATGGAGCCAAATACAGGGCAATCTTAGAAGAATACCAGTTAGAGTCTGCAAAAGACTCTCTGGCAAGACTTTCAATCAAACCATTTACAATGTTAGGGTTAGGTTGAATGACCCAGTCAAAGTCCAGGCCTAAATCCAATTAAGAATATCTTGCAAGACATGAAAATTTGCAGTTCACAGACGTTCTCCATTCAATCTGACTGAGCTAGAGCTATTTTGCAAAGAAGAATGGGAGAATATTTCAGTCTCCAGATGTGCGAATCCATATCAGGATGATATGAAGAGTAGATGGCCTTTTCTGTAGGAACCTCCTTCCTTCAGCCAGGGCATTGAAAGACCTGCAAAGAGGAGTTGGACAAAATTCCTTCTGGGATGTGTGCCAACTACAAGAACCGTCTGACCTCTACTAAGTCATGTTTTGTAGTGGGGTCGAATACTTATTTCACTCACTTTTTTTGTCAGTGGTCAAACATACAAAATCATCACGGAATCAATTACTTTTTTTCCTCACTGTGTGTGTATATATACATGTATAATAAAAAAAAAAAATTTAAATTAAAAAAAAATGTAATGTGTTTAATGTGTGTGTGTGTGTGCACTAAATGTATTGTACAATAGCGTAGTGCATGTTTACATTTAAATAAATGTTTCTCACTTTTCTCCAAAAAAGATGGCAAAAAGCGAGAGGATATTTGGTGATATTGACAAAAGGTCTCATCTTACAAATAGCTTGCAATAGCTGACTATACCCTTATGCAGATACTGTATATGGGAACAAAGTCATTATGTTTTTAGAATATCCTGTATAGCTGTCAGGACCTTTACTGTTTACTTGTGCTGTACAGCTAACTAGTATCAATATTTTGCCTGAAATATTCACAGGAATTCACATTTTTCACCTCAGTTATTTCCTCCATTCTGCTAATATGAATGTCCAGCATTCTTGTATGTTGGACTATTCTTTACTGTCTTTATTTGTTTGTTTATTCAAGATTTATTGTGTTTTCTGCACCTCACCCCCAGCATAGTCTCAGTAATGTATCTCACCCTTTCCTATCGCTGTGGCCTGACAAAGTCTTGGACCACACTTATCTCCTATCTATGTCTGCCTCCCAACTCTTTCCAGTTCAAACTTCAGCTTCCATCTTGCGCTTCATTCCACACCTTACACCTACTTCAGCATCCTTTAATTTGCTCTGTATTTTGCTTTGATCCAGGTCCAAGATATGTGCTCCTTCTTTTTTAAAGAACAGCAACAAAATGCTACTTGTAGTCACAGTTGGTGGAGATGGTTAAAGTGTTTCTATAAAATGTTCTGCCACTAGATGTCACACTGAGCACTATTATCTCTACATCTAACAAATGGACCTTGGCCACGCACCCACACACATACACATAGAACAGAGGAGCACACACAGAGGGCACACAAATGCGGAGAAAATAAACTTTTCCACTAAGTTCCGCGTGCATTGTGCAATGCTCTTTAATGTAGAACAATGCAGA
>JAODLL010002801.1:0-12140 GCA_026546735.1 Forbesichthys agassizii | reverse complement strand
TATATATACATATATATATATACACACATATATATATATATATATATATATATAGCAGGGGGATATACTGCAAAGTTGATGAGCAGTAGATTGGCTTGCTTACATTTCATAAATTTAATAGAGTGAACTCAACCCAACCTTTGATGAAGGGCAGCAGTGGAGAGAATTCATATGAGCATAGTTTACCAGGGTTAGGTTTAAGAGGGATTTGAGCGTCATACCATCCTGACCGAGGATGCTCATTCCAGTCAGTTTTGCCCTGCAAAACCATCCAGAAACAGTATAGGATCTGTTCAGTGGAGTTGTTGTTAGCAGGTTATTGGACCATTTTCAGCACATCACCGCTATTCAATGGGATGCTGATGTAATGCATTTGTATTTGGTGTTTCCTGATAGACTGGCACAGTGGAACTGCTCAAAAGATCAAAATAGTCTCACAGGATTACAAAAGTAGAAAAAAATATAGCACGTATTCTGATGGATAGGGACAGAGGGTCAGGAGATCCATCCACAAGTAACCTTTCTTATTTTGACATTTGTTAGGGCATATGGGGTGAGACGTATGGTAAGTTCACACCTTGCAGTACTTGAACAATCAAGAAAGACAAGCCTGTTAATTTACAGCATCAGTCATTTTAATCATAATTGTATTATTATTTTACAAACTGAAGTATATTGCAACCATTTTTGTATTATGATGCACAGTGTAACCATTGTATTTTTGTAACATTTTGTAGTCTTGTTGAACATTTTTTTTATTTCTACCATGTGTGAATATGTTTGTAGTTGGCTGCTATTGTAGTACATGTAATTTGTACAACTGAAGATTAAAGGTAGAGTCAGCAATTGGAAGATAATACACTGTCAAATTCAGCCAATATCTCCTCACGGTCTGCTAGCTGCCCATGTGTGTGCTGAAAAAAGAATCTGGTGTTTCTACACAACCCTAGCTCTTACAATGGGAACACAACTATACATTTGGCTTCTGAGGGAACCCCCTATGACATTGAAGGGGTGTTTTTGTTTTGATAGAGTTAAAATATAACAAGCTTTCTCAATATTAACTGACTAACTTTTAAAAACCGGAGGGACGGCGGGCAATAGTGTTTTACATCACCGTACATCAGAACTATGCATTCAAAGGGTTTGTAATTATATTGGAATTTAAGCCATATCATTTATTAATAATAAAGAGGAAAAAAAATGCACTTAATGCTTCATCTATTCTGTTACAAATAAATACACATTATCCATTATACACTTAATCCAGTGCAGCAGGGACAATAAATATGTATTGAATAGAGGCAAAACCTTCACTAGAGTGAAAAATGTGATTTCTTTGCAACCTTCCCTCAATCCTCTGGGAAAACTCAAAGAGGACCCGATATTGTACTGTGTAACTCTCGCAACAGCTGCACCATTGCAGTTCTGAACGCAACATTATATCAGGCCTTAAAACAGACCTAGCTTGAGACAGGAATGTTCCACTCTCCCATAGGAATCACACTGAACCGTACTAAATCCCTTGTCCTGAGGGTGTAATACGCTCCAGCACCACCAGGTGGAGAATATGGTTCTGCTCAGCCGACAGGAATGGCCTGAAAGAAAAACGCCAGGACTACTAGATTATTATGGAACGGAATTAAATATAAAAAAGCAGCAGCAAAGGATAAATCCCTTTAACATGAAACACATTTGACACTCACCATAGCTCAGTTTGAAGAGATTTTAGGGATTCTGTGTCTTTCTCTTGACATGCCATCTGGAATACAGATTAGCCGTTATTCTGTGCACAAATACTACATAACTACAAATGCAGATGACCGTGACATATCCCCTTCTTAGACTTGTATTGTTTATCTTCCTTTAGGGCATTTGTTGGGGTTTTGGTTTTTAAGAGGAAAGAACCAAACAGAAGAACTAAGTTTGCAGCAACATTTTCTATAGAGGGAAATGTACTACCGTACAAGTAAAGATTATGTTTTGATTAAAACAGGAATAGACATCCAAAGCTACAAACTATCCCTTAAAATCTGGAATCTGCAATTTCAAGTTTTTTCTGTATGAATACATTATTTTATAATCTGTTTGGGGGCTTAGGTACTGTAATACAATAAAACGATTTGTGCAGCTCGACCACACATGCATGGAATGCAAATTATGTAGTTCTGAAACACGACTGTAGCTCTATCAGTATCTGACTCAATACTGAAGAGGAAGTCAGCATATGGAAGTTGCTGGTACTGAAATGTGTTAAAAGTTAAAAAGTTTGTTTACCCTGGAAAAAACAGCCTTGAATAAGGTCTATTCACACTCGCCTATTATACCACGTAGAACATCAGCCTGTTATTATAATGATGATGATATTACTGGGTTCGCCAAAGTGTTTTCACACAAACTGGAATCATGCTTGATTGATGATGGATGTCAGGCAAAACCATCCATAGAACAGTGTATAGACTTGGTTACATACCACCACCGACTGGAGGAGCAGAAAAACATTATCGGGCAGGAAGGTCACTGTTGAAGAAAAAGGAATGAACTCCAATAAAAACATTGGTTCACATTGAAACAAGTAACATCATATGCCTTCACAATATAATGTAATCTCTCTCTGAGGTTTAAAGAGACACTCCTCAATTTGTGATTGGAATTACTTGTGGTTGAAAGCAGAGAGCAGATGTTCCTCCCTACCACACTCTGCTCTCTTCTCTCCCTTAAAACGCACACATTTTCTCTACCCCTCCTCCAACAAAGCAACATTCCCTTTTGTATTTCTGGGGTGCTACAGTAGAGGCAGGGCCGCAGTAGGGGGGGGGGGGATACGTCCCCCCCACTTTCGTAAAAAATTGTATTATGTTTTAAATTTACGTCTGATGTCCGATGTAACCTAACTCGAGTTACATTTGTTTATTTGCCTACTTTGATGACCATCATAAGTCCAGCATTGGCAAGTCCACTATTCACTATTCAATGCCCCACCCTCCTTGGTTGTTGCTACATTATAGGCATGCCGGTAAAGCTATTTGCACCTGGCATGTAGGCTAATGGTGTTTGATGTATTCCAAAGGAATAGCACATTTCTCAAATAATAGTTCTGAAATATCAGAGAGAAGCAGACAGAACTTTATTTTGAGAGCTACAGTATCTTCTAATTCCACCAGTCTCAATGCACGATCTTGACCATTCATGTGAATGACAAGCATGTAGGCTATAGACTACAGGAACAGCAATATCCTTACATAACAGGGTAAGTCACTAGTTAGCTTACATAGTTTTATTTTAAGATGATGTTTATTTATGACTTCCATTAGTTTTATTATCTTGGCTTGCTAGACATTTGTTTAGCACCAGGATTTGTCTTACATCGATCTGGATCTCATAATCGCACAACATGAAACTTTACTGTACCATACAGTAAAGTTAGTTTTCGTCTTGGATCATAAGATACCATACCTTTGATGTCCTGTTCTTGTGTTTATGTTGGTATCTCCTCTTGCTTTTTTGGGTTCAGAAAAGCGAAAAAATACAACACCTCCCTCTTAGGCTTGTAAAACCATGTGGTCTAAAACGTGCACTATTTTGGCAATTTCCCTAAAAGCTTGACAATTCCCCTGTGCATAACATAGGTTTTTTCATTAACCGTTCTTTGAGGAGGAATATTTCAGAGCGGTTTGCTTATTTTTTAATAGCGAGATATATAATGGCATGTGTTGCTGACCAGTGATCATGTTGGCATGTTGACCAGTGTAGTAGTCTAGTCTGTCATAACCATAACGATGTCAAGACAATTGCTCTACAACCATAAATTACGTAAATTACTCTCAAATACTTAATAGACTAATATTAGTATTAATAGTATCTTTCTGGTGGCGAACTTGTAACTTTGCCCTTCATGCGGGGGAGCTGGGTTCAATTCCCGGGTGGGACAGATTTTATTTGGTTTTAATAACTAAAAGCATAGTTGTACAGGCTTAAAATTTGAGACATTTTTCGTCATACTGTCGTCCCCCCAACCTTAAAAACCTCTCCTGCGCCACTGAGTAGAGGTCTTCTAGGGTCCTCCGAGACCCGACCCAACTTTGAATGTTTGACTCGAATCTGGGTTGGGCCTGACATATTTGCTATTAATCTTGTTTATATGCGATTTACCAACTGGACCTGTTAAATAATTTATAAATATGTTTGCATTTTTTAATGTAGCTTAAAAATATATAAGGAAGCAATTACAAAACATTGAAAACGTTGTAATGGTTTGACTAAACAGGCAGGTTCAGTGGCGCCGGTGAGCGATACAATTGCCAGCGCCCCTTAACATGTATAGGTCTAAATAAGTATAAATTATTACCTCAAATTTGACCAATATGTATTTGCTTCCTTATATCATTTGACAGTAGTTTGAGTGTTGCAACCTGTGTGTTCCTCTTCTACTTTTCTGTACTATTCCTTGACTATTTATGACATTGCGTCGCAACACATTTTTAAGGTTCTGTTTTTTCTTTCTCTACTTATCGGGTCTTTTGGACCCGAACGGGTATGGGTCCGTTTAAAATTAAAATCCACTGTGTGTCGTTGGGTCCGTTCGGAACAGATCTCTTGCATCCTAACCATCCTGGAGGGGTGGATAACTCCCTCTGTGGTCCCTTCCCAAGGTTTCTTTCCTTTTATCCCATTGGGGTTTAAATGGACGTTTTTCCTTGCCTGGGGGGAGGAGCAAGTTAAGGGGGTGTGGTTTGTTTCCATGTGAAATGTAAGCTGTAAAGCCCTTTGAGACTGTAATGTGATTAATGGCTTTATAAATAAACTTGAATATCAATTTCTGAATATTTAATTTATGCAAATCGCGTTGGGTGTAAAATGCTTTGGTTAATTTCAGATCGGGTCGAATTTTTAGGACCTGTGAAGACCTCTACTATACCTCTACTAATATGCAAGACAGGTGTAGAGGGCAGGACTTTACTGACCCTGGCTGTGGGGGTCAAAGGACTCCCAGGCATAGCGCTCCAGAGTCTGGCCGTGCTCAGCTAGCAGCTTCTGTGGGGGGGGCTGCAGGGACAAAAGCAGACAAGGTCCTTTATCTGTGCTGCTACCTCTCCTAGTCAGTGGCTTTGTGAGGCAGGCCCCGCCCTCTCTTGCCTTTACTCTCCTTCCTACCTCCAGCAACATGAGAAGCAGCACACGGGAGATCTCACACTTGGCCACGATGTCTAGAAACGCACCTGGAAGCATACAGGGTATTGAGGACAGTCAGGAAGACTGTGTACACCCCAGAAGAATATACTGTAAATAGCAGTAGGCAGTATCAATATGCAATTTCATTGAATTTATACACATATTTACTATATGCGGTATATACCTAAGAATAATTAGTGTTTTGCATTTGTTTAAAATGGAACCGCTTTTAGCAAAATGTGCACAGCCATTCTATTTGAATGCAAACCCAAAGCATACAGACACATATGCATATTCCTGTATATTATGTACGCGGTAACTAGACTGACCCAACATTAACGCAACCTTGGTAAATAAATAAAAAAGTAATAAGAAATATAAAAAATAAGCAGCTAGTTTCTTTCTCACCACTGGTAAAATGACTGGGTTCTGATTCTGTGTATACTGCCCATTTACAGCCAAATTATACATATGTAATAAGAGAACATTTATCATACAAAGTCTTGAAAGCACCTGCATCTTTGGCTTACTCAGACATTGCTCATATTCTATTGAAAGAATAACAATTCCTGCAATAACATGTTTTGGCTGTCATGGTCAGTAATCACTAACAGGTCTTCTAAACCATGAATCATCCTCAAAATCTGGAATGGTGGCAGGGAACTATTTCTTCTTAGTTTAGTTTGTCTAATATAAACAACAATTGAATTAAGAAGTTTGAATACGATTATAAAAACATATTTCCTAAAATTTCAAAATAATATGTATTATTAAAGAAATGTCTTTATTCAAAGTTATTTATTAACAAAGCAAAATCTACTGAACATGAAACACATTCATGCAAGCAAGTGCAGTTTTATTCCCCGTCCCAGGGAAAGGGAATTATTAAATTTCTATACTTGTATATAGACTATATACACTTACATATTCATCAAACATCTACCATGTGTACCAAATTATGCAACTCTGATATTGAGCACAAAATACCACATCAATTATCAATTGCCACCACTAGGTGATACTAAAGTATTGCAATAGAAATAAAGAAGTTAAAAGGGCACATTCCATGAAAGTAATAGTAATAGTAAAGTATTTCTAGTTAGTTTTGGAATTAGCAATGTCGATGTGACACGAGAAGTAGCAAGCCTTTCTAAGTGGACTGTTAGCTTCCTGGTCTGTATTGGCTAAAAAAGGGAGAGGGGTGGGGAAACAGGCGAATGAGAGAAACATGCATTTGTTGCATAGATTACTGCACACATTTTTTTGGTAACGCCCTTATGAGGATATGACCAGCTACGTAGCATCAGCTAAATATGCAAGGCAGGGAACTGATGTTGATCGCCATTATGGTACACAAAGCTTAAGTAAAAGTTTAATATACAACATTTGCATGTGACCAAATCTGTAAATCTAGTTTATGATACAGTAACTGCAGGCTACCATAGCATAAACAAGTTGATTCTGCATGACAGGTTGCCGTTTTTGGTGCCATGAGTAATATTGTTTTGGGTTAGTGATCAGTCATATCATACAAAACATTTAACGTTACGTCCGTTATAATAACAAAGATAGAATATGTCTTTGTTTAATTTTAACGTTTCTTGGTAACCCGAATAGCCTATCACTTTGTGTTGTTGCTAGCAGCTAGCCACCTATCTATCATAGCCCTGTAGCAGCAAGAACGGCTGCGGTTTCGTGCTATGTAACCATTCATTAATTAATACGTGCTCATAGGTACATGGCTGTTTAGCGGGCAGAGAGGTCTGCAATGTTGTGCTATGATATAATTTAATCTTCATTCATGAAATAATGTGCTTAGTAGATACATGGCTGGTTATCAAAACGTAACACTGTTCCTACACAGAGCTGCTGCTGTGTTGTTGACACAAACAACAATGAACTACATTCTGCCGCCTATATCCTTTACTGTAGTCTGGACGGCGAAGCAGAATTTGTGTGCAATATTAACACCTTGAAAACACTGCTGAAATTACACCATATATGGTCCAAAACCCATAAAACTATGTTCAAACCGCATTTGAGTAGCCTGCACCGGTTGTTGTATGATGTGCTATTCAACATAATCTATGTGGTATTTTCACCTAAGCTTGTCAACTAAATTGCATTGAGAAGTCAAGTAACTGTGTCAACAAGTGAAAAGCAACATGAAATGACTGCTTTAAACTAAGGAAAGAGGCATGGCGAGTACAGAGACTTACCAACTGGAGTACTGCTGCCAGGTACCTGTAGGCCTCTCTCCTGACACATAAGCTGCATCTCAGTTAGGACTGACAAAGCACCATCGTAGTCACCTGGGAAACAAAGGCAGCGGAATCAAAGGAGCGCACTGAAGCAGACATAACAGAAAAAACAGGACACTTCAAAAATGCTGAATACATCTCTACGGGACATGTCTGTAAAGCCATGGCATATATTATGCCCCTCCCCAAAAGAGCTAATCATTCTCTCTACAATGGCCAAACCGTTAATGATGGAAGCCATTCTGGAGAAAGATTGTTGATGTCGTCTGAAGTCTATCAGAACAAAACCACACCTCCCTTCAATGCCATACAGACCGTTGAGGAGATATTCACTGTTTTAGATCAATTGCTGACTCCACCTTTAACCTATTATGAAACCAATTAGTCACGCATGTGTAGTACAAGTAACAACCTGTGGTTTATGCTTATGTCTCAGTGATGGTCAGGGTGCTCTATTCCTAAAATAGACTAAAATATATATATATTTACCAAGTAATCTATTTTAATTTAATTTATTCAAAATTTGGCATGAATACAATGTTTCTGGCAAAATATTCTCTTCAAACCTGTCTGTTCAGTTTGTGTTGGAATGTGAAGGGTTAAATCAAACACGCTGTCTCGTCTGCAACACTCTGTGATTGGTGATGCCCTCTATAATTTTAAAGAGGGCATTATAATGAGAAACATATTTCAAATCACAGTCCAATTGACCAATCATATCGTCCCTCTAAATAGGTGGGTTTTGTTATTGCAAACTTTATGATAATTTCCGCCTGCTGTGGGTCACAGGATTAGGATCATGTGTTCATAGGTTACCTAGCTAAATATTTCGGCAAGGGGGACCATTTTCGGCGCAGCTGGCAAATCTGTTTCAGATTTATTAGTCATGATATTTTAGATGTTACCTTTTTAATGAAAAGTTGAGAGTTTAAATGGGAAAAGTATATAGCTTCTAGGCTATTCATTAATTTGGTGAGAAAAAAGGTGTTAAAAGTTAAGTTGTGAATTGACACGCCATCAACCTTAAACTCAAACTTAAACAAGAGGATAAAAAATGTACCATTAGTCTACAGTACATATCAGTGCACTGTGGACAAATGTTTTTTATTTTATTGAACCTTTATTTAACCAGGCAATCTCACTGAGATTAAAATGAGAGACCTGTCCAAGAAGTAGCTTCAAACATACGAGTTATAAAACATATACAATAGTTATGCAACCAAATATATATACAGTACATCAAACATTTGAAAAAGCCTCATTTGAACAGATAATAAAACTGTCATTTACAGCCACAATGTCCAATAGTCCTTTGCTCCATATCCATATCCCAAAATTAGTACAAACTGTTTTAAAAGAACAGTTAGTAATTTTCAAAGAGTTTTGAATATCACTCCAAGCGGTAGCGGCAGCAACCTTAAAATACCTTTTTCCGAGTTCTGTACGGACACGAGGAACAGACACTTGCAACAGATCCATTGAGCGTAATCCATAGTGGCTTTTACTATTAACTAAAAGAGCGCTAAGGTATGTAGGCACTAGCCCAATAAGAGCCTTATATAAAAAACATATCCAATGAGTATGCCTTCGTACATACAAGAAGGGCCACAGGGCTTTAGAATAAAGGGTGCAATGATGCATCCTATAATTACATCCAGTGAAGAACCGTAGTGCAGAGTTGTAAACAGCATCTAGTTTTTCTAGACACTTAGCATGTAAATCAAATCACCATAATTCATCAAGGTTAAACTCATCATCATGGTTAATTTATCATGGTGTCTGCAACTTAAGAAAGTTGCAGACACCAAATATTTTCTAGCCTGAGTGGATAGGCATGATTTTGACCTATAGAGGAAGCCTAGCTTTTATCTTGAGCATATAAACCATTTTATTTATATGAATTTTAAAAGATAATTTGTGGTCAATAAATATGCCCAAATACTTATAATTGGAGACTTTCTCTCTGAGGTCGAGACACTTAAAATCGTAGTTTGAGATTTCCGCGAATTGCAGAAAAGCATAACTTTTCTGTATTTAAGACCAATCGAAGATGCTTTTAATACTAAACAGTATTAAAAGCAGACTGTAGTAGGCCTACAGCCTGTAAAGCAGATGACTCAATACAATAGATAACAGTGTATTTACATAAATCGCAAACAATATTGGTCCAAGCACTGATCTTTGAGGAACCCCTTTAGTGATGGATAAACATGAGGAAGAAGACCCAGCCACAGATAACAGATAATTGATGACAGATAATTTGCAAACCAATCAACTGCTTGCCTTGACAGACCAATACTCTGAAGCCTATTTGCTAGAATGCCATGGTCAACTGTATCAAAAGCTTTTGACAGATAAATGAATAGAGCAGCACACACATTTTTGCAATCCAATGCCCCAATAATATAATTTATAATATCATTTATAACTTTGAGTGCCGCAGAAGTAGTACTGTGATTTTTCCTAAAACCAGATTAAAAGGGGGATAAAATACCATTTCTATTTAGAAAGTCCTTAAGCTGCTTGCCAGCCAATCTTTCAAGAACCTTTGCTAAAATACATAATTTAGAGATTGGCCTGCAGTTATTTAGTATTGAGGGTCCCCCCCTCCCTTTAACAGAGGTGTTACATAGGCTGATTTCTATATATGAGCATAGGGATCTTATTTTTAATTAATGTAAGATTCAAAATATGAGATAGAGGCTGTGCATTAAAGTGTAGCTGCTAACTTTAAAAAGCAAGATCTAGCTTATCAGGCCCAGCTGATTTAGTTGTATATAGCTCCATAAGAGCTTTATGGACTTCTGATACCAAATGTAATTGTTGATCAGGAATCCCACATGGGGAAGAGGGCCCCTCCTGCATATTTAAACCAGATGATGCAGGACACAAGGATTCAAATAGAGATCCTGATTCAATAAAGTGCTCATTAAAACAAGTTAGCATGGCTGGTTTTTCAGTCACCATCCCAGAATTCTTCAAAGGCAGTCGTAGACCAAAAAGCATGCCTGTTCTGTCCCCTGTGCAGGCCTATGCTCTAAACTGGTGGGGGAAAAAAGTCTCCTCCCTTTGTCAAAACAAAGTACGGGGTTTTAAAAGGGCACTCCTGTCAACTCCGTAGTACTGAAGGCGGAAAACAACACATCAAGCCATCACAGCCAAACAGTTAGATAGGGAACTACTACAAGTGAAGTTTTCAAGTAATGTGATCATCAAAATGTTCATATAAGCGCTTGTTGGACACATTAACATCAGTGGTTTTTACAAGAGCGGATGTTGTTGTTTTTTTGCCCGAGAAAATGTGTAAAGACAGATTACAGTAATCATTAGCAACACTGTACAATACCATCAATTTTGACGTATTTCTATGATTAGACAACAACAATAACGAGTCTCCTCCATTCCAGCCTTCACATGTGTGACCGTGCGGTCACAAAGCACACAATGCACATTTACCGTGCATAATGAATGACTAAAAAAATTAACCTATAGGCTTATAAATAAGATTATGATGTTTGCATGCTTTTAATCATATTATGCTTTTTTAGAAAAAGAATTCCGACGAGGGAAGGGGGGGGGGGTGTCAGAGGGCCATGGTTGATTAGTCACGGTGTCCCTATGACCGTTGATGCGGTTATGGCTCTCTCCCCATTCATAGGGGTCTGATCTTCTTGGCCCAAAATATCTGCCCAGTGGCGTTACTAAGACAACTGGCCATATTTGCTTATAAAGCTAGAACTACACTGCGGCGATATCCACTCATGTGTGTGGAAATGACTGCTTATCAACAGAAATAACCAGGTCGCTGGTTAACTCTTTGGTGTAGCCGCTGGACCAACCGCTCCAATCAAGAGCGAAAGCGTGTCCGCCGCGGGCGTGGAGCACGGAAAATCACGACGACAACACGCTAATTCGCCTGTCGCTAGATGACACCAGCCGCTAGTCCACACTTTGGTGTAGTTCTAGCTTAAGGACGTTGACCTTAGCAAGATGGCTGCCGAGTGACCAGACAAGCGCTAAATGCAATGAGCGTGACGTGAAGGTACACGATGAACTCACGGGTGAGGATTTTGCAGGTGGCCATTTCCCCCATTGACAGCAGAGCTTCGACAGGCGTCTGTGTCTGGAGCTCTGCGGCTCTCTGGTAGTGGACAACAGCCTCCCCTGGCCTGTTCATCTCCTTGGTGAGGTCACGGGGTCACACAGGTATGGAGAAGGATACATTTTCATGTGAATTTAACACATACATACATACATATATACATACATACATACATATACACACACACATATATATACATATACACACATATACATATACACACATATATACATACACACACATATACATACACACACATATACATACACACACACACATATATATACACACATATATATACACACACACACATATATATATATATATATATACACAGTTGCAAGAAAAAGTATGCGAACCCCTTGGGATTACGTGGAGTTTTGCATGAATTGGTCATAAAATGTGCTCTAAGTTCCTCCCTGCACTGTTAATGTTTACATGTTATGTTCAATATGTATGTATATACACACACACACACACACATATACATATATATATATGTGTATATATACACACACACATATATATGTATGTATGTATGTATGTATGTATGTATGTATGTATATATATATATATATATATATATATATATATGTGTATATATA
>JAODLL010002800.1:0-12142 GCA_026546735.1 Forbesichthys agassizii | reverse complement strand
CAGACACAGGTGGAATTAACGAGACTGGGAAACACTGGGCAGGGAGTGACGGGCAAACAGGCTCAATATACAAGGGACACATGAAGTGACGAGACTAACACCGGACTAGGACCACGAAACATTACAGGAATACAACGTAGCTGCCACATATATCGACACACACATCTTCAGATGGACGTAGTTGCAATTTATTCGTCCAGCACCCACATTGTTTAAATAGCAAATGCCCATCTGAGGGCCTGTTGGTCTTAAAAAGTGTAGTCAGGTGCATTGTTGGTGCATTTCTATCTTGAGGCAGCAGAAAACGATTGCATAATTGACCAACAAAAACATGGTCTGAAGTAATTAGTACATATCTCACTTATTTTAACGGGACATTATCAAGTTAGTCGCCTAATGTGGCATGCGAACAACATGCCACACTGCTTGCTATACACACAGGGAAGGACAGCCACATACAACAGAATACGTCCCGTAAATCACGTTAGCATTGCTAATTGCGACTAGCAATAAAATGTCAAGACTTCTCCTTTCTCCTGTCATACTGAAACTACAGACTATACAGAGCCCATTCAACAGTAGAAATCCAGTGTGAAAATCTTCATAAAAGACAATGATTTGAACGAAAACATCATTTAAGATTTCTTAAAAATCATTTATTTAAAATAATGTTCTTGTGACATTTTTATGCCATTATTATATGCTAAATAAATATTTGTAGCAGTAGGGTGTAGTTTAGGGTGAGTTTCACATATATTCTCATATCAAAATCAACTGTAAAATCCACTTTTTAATTAAAGCTGATGTTTCAAAAACATATTTCCCAGGGAAGCATGCCCCTGAACTCACTACAAAGTTTGTCTTTGTCACTATTTTCAAGCATGGTGAGTTTGCAAACCTTGTGGTTTTTATTTTATTTTATACAAATGTAAAATTCTTTGAAATTGCATACCCCCACACAAATTTGTTTGCTTGCCGCACGTTGCGAATGCACAAAAAACGTTTTTGCTTCACCTCCGCTGCTACAACTCTGCTGACCCTGCCTTTAAAGGATGCAGTCCCCACACTACCTTGCACACATCTTGAACTGATTGGGCAGTATACAGTATAGTGTTGGGCTGCAGCCCTAGACCTGCCAGGCTGGCCGGAGTGTGAGTGTGCTCTCTGCTGGACAGAGCTGCTGTGATGTGTGTGTGTGAGGAGCAGAGTGGTTATAGCTCTCAGTCCAACAGGTTGCTCAGTTCCACTCAGTTTTCTATACAGCACAACACTATACAGAAACTCATAAACATCAGGAGGGCTTATGTTAATGCTTGGTTCTTGTTGATCTAGTTGATCTAATTATTTGAGTTGGACCAGAAAGACCCATTATTATCAGAATGGAATATGAAGAAGTTTCTTTTAATAGTATATACACACACGCAATCAATCAATCAAAAATAAATAAATAAATATATATATATATATCAACACATATACTGTATATACTGTATCTGTTGATGTGTTGTCAGTTCATGCTCATCATTATCCCCAATGGGCTGTTTGTAATTTGTGCAAAATGTTAATGTGGAATAAGTAACATAATCTGGTGATTGCTTGCTGTGGATGTTGTTGATAGACTCTATTTGTAGAAACATTTCCAGTCTGAATTCACCCATTTGTCTTAACTGGCCTGTAATGTTTCCGTTGTACGTGATTAAAGAGGAACATTTGAATGGTTTGTCAATACAGTAATATATGAGTATGCTTGGATTTGGGAGTGTGTGGGAAGCAATAATAAACATAAATAAGTAGTTGGCTTGTTTTAATATATAATACATTTTCTAAAAGGCAGACAGTCTTACAGTTTATGAATTTCAGTATGAACGTTTATGTAAAACCTCATTATGTCAATGTTAGCAGTGAATTGCTAATTTACAACTGAAATTGGGTGCTTGAGATTACAGCATTTTTGTATTTTACAGTTATTGGACACCAATTTGAGTAACAAAATGCTAGAACAGAAGTCCACTGGCACTTAACCAGAAGGTACCCATGTGTGCCCTAAAGCTTGCCCCATGCTTAGGTGGTATAACAAAAATAATACATCCGAGGGAATGGTGGGAAAGTCGATTAGCTAACATACATTTTCATCTGTCCCATTTTCCAGACACACAAAAGGTTTTGATGTTCCTAAATGGGGAAATGTGTACTTTTAAAATGTGGACATAGTGTATTGATTGACATTAAACAATGGCATTTGGAACTGTTAAGGTTCTTTGTAATGGATGTGGTTGGCTGTGGGACAGAGCACAGCTGGTAGGGTTTTAAAAAGGAGCATATAATAGGAAAGACTCAGACACGTTCTCCACTTTCTCTAAAGGTTTTCATTAGTGCGCTTTGGAAAAAACAACAATTCTTTTGTGACAAATTTTCATGGGTCAAAATGTCTGCTTTTGATAAGTTCATTTGAATGCACTGGTCTCTTAATGTTATTTGGTTCTAATGGGACCTGTTAGCATTTTAAGTTATCAGCACGAGAGCCAGAAGTTTATTTCAACAGCATAAGCTCTTAAAGGAGTCATTTCATGCTCCTTTTCACTTGTTGACACAGTTCCTTGACTTCTCAATGCTATGTAGTTGACAAGCTTAGGTGAAATTACCACATAGTTTATGTGGAATAGCACATCATACAACAACTCTTTAGATAACTTTAGTCTGATTTCAGTGACTGTTGCTTTAAATTTATCAAGTCACTGCCCGCCCCGACTTCCACGTAGCTGTGTTGACCTGAGGCTATGACTGCTTTATTGCTAGTACCGGTGCAGGCTACGCAAACGTGGTTTGAACATAGTTTTATGGGTTTTGGACAACATATGGTTTAATTTCAGCAGTGTTTTCAAGGTGTTATTATTGCGCATGAAGGATACAGGCGGCAGAATGTACTGTAGTTCATTGTTGTTCGTGTCAACAACACAGCAGCAGCTTGGTCACACAGCCCTGTGTAGGAACGGTGTTATGTTTTGATAACCAGCTCATTATTTCATGAATGAAGGTTAAATTATATCATAGCACAACATCGCAGCCAGCCTTGCCTGCTAAACAGCCATGTACCCATAACCACATATTAATTAATGAATGAAGGGTTACATAGCACAAAACCACAGCCGTCCTTGCCGCTACAGATGATTTATTTAGCTGCTAGCAACAACACAAAGTGATAGGCTATTCGGTTAAACAAGAAACATTAAAATTAAACAAAGACACATTATATCTTTGTTATTATCACGGACGCAACAATAAATGTTTTGTATGACATTATTACTCGCAGTACCAAAAACGGCAATCTGTTTCTGGCAGGAGATACAATTTCAGTATGACACGCAAGTGCGTCTTTATCAATGAGCAATGTTTAGGTAAAGTAAATCAACACAACAATATTTAAGCAGCCTATTTCTAATGCGTTTAAGGTTTCTGAAGGTTTCTGAACAATAGCCTATATTACTCTAATGTTGTTATTGATGTGCACATCACTCTTGATAATATGCCTGTCCTGCAGACTCAACTTGTTTATGCTATGGTAGCCTGCAGTTACTGTATCAAAAAAAGGGTTTACAGATTTGGTAATATGCAAATGTTTAACAACTTTTACTTACAGTGTACTGGCAATCAACATCAGTTTCTAGCCTTTTAGCTTCGAGCATAGCTAGCATATTTAGCTGATACTACGTAACTGGCCATATCCTCATAGGGGCGTTACCAAACAAACTGTGTGCAGTAATCTACGCAACATATACATGTTTCTCTCATTCGCCTGTTTCCCCGCCCCTCTCCCTTTTTTAGTCAATACAGACCAGGAAGCTAACAGTCAATTTTGAAAGGTACTTTCTGTCAGATGCAAAACTACTGTCGTTCTCAAAGTTTTTACATTCTGTGCAATTTATTTCTGTACAGTTTAATCTGAATCCCCTTTGGCTGCATTACTATTTTAGGTTTCTAAATTATTAATAATGTTATGTAAAAGGAAGTTATTATTATTATATGCGTATGGATTAAATCATCAAATTGGCACCCTATATGTCAAGAATGTGATTAAAAGTGTTAAGATTTATTAGTGTACATTTGTGCATGAAAAATAAGAATTTGTAAAACCGTTTTAGAGAAAAAAGTCAAATGTACATGTTAAGCCTTTGAGCAACACAAGGGAGGATGATGATGTAATCTTTTTATGGTGAGGGGGACAAAAGTGTGAGGAAAATGTTTTGTTATAAATATTTGTTAATACTTTAAATGTAATAATATGAAAAACCTTATTCGGTCTTGAACCCTGCTCCCCCGCGCAAAACGTAAACACCCTACCTGGTTCACCACAAGCCAGTATTGTACAGTTGCTGTTGATTCTGCGCGGGAAGACCAAATAATACAATGCACAGCAAACTGTTATCACAAAAGGTAGGCTGTCCTTCCGCAGTTGCTTGGCAGAGAGATGGACAGCAGGATGGTGTATTTGTTTCTGACCAGGCCATATGGATTCTGACTGCAGCAAGTCCTTTTGTTGCTTCTAGTTCCACTGGATGCAGTTGCTGCTGTCCTTATTGGTATTTTTAACAGTGCACAATCATTGCTGGGCTCAGTGCTTCTCCATTTCATCTGAATGTACGTTATAATTTAAGGACATGATTACTAAAATTGAGGGACTTCTCGAAGCAGTTATTTTATTTAAGAATATCTTAATCTATCGTTAGCTAACGTTAGCATAATGTGTACAGCTAAATTCATGGTGTTTGCATCATTGCCAGATACTATTAACGTTAATAAATATATGGGAACTGATAACCACGTGTATAGCGTTTGTTAGCCTTTTCCTGACAAAGAAATGTTAAAGATAACCAATAATGATTAGGTAAATTGAGGCCTTACAGTACTATTGTCTTTACTGCACAGTCTACCATAGAGATCTTGTGTGCCAACCAAACCATTTAAATTATGCCAATCTAACGTCTTTATATTTAATACAATTGTAGTCCTTAGTTTCTCTGAAGACAAGTGTTAAAGTCAACAACAAAATATAACCCGTGTAAGCTGTATGAACATTTTGTTTCATGGATAATTTTCCTTCGTTGTCTTTGATAGTTCTATGGTAGAGATGGGAGTTGCATAGCTGACAGAACTAACCTACAGTGACTTCACATGATATCAATAGGCTATTTCAGTTATAGTATCAAAACAGTTGAAAAATTAAAAAGCATAACTCCCTTTATCTCAGGTACAGAATATGTCTGTTATAATGTCTTAACCCTCGCGCTGTCCTATGGGTCAAAATGACCCGGTGCACTTGCCAGTAGAGGGCAGCAACCACAACACGGACATAAGACATTCCGCGGTTTGCTCCCTCTGCTGCTAGTCTGCTGAAATGCCTTAGGACAGCGCGAGGGTTAATCTAGCAGTGCTTTTGTTGCCGTTATTAAAAAAGTTTCTCATCCCTAGTGTTTTGAACCTGCGTTATTGAGAGAGACTGTCGATCACGAACCCACACGTATCCAATTGAGTCACTGACACTGATTTGAATAATTTCGGCCATATAGGCTACATATTTAAAGTATGAATAGTATAAATGTTTAGGCTACACAAAGCGTTTTGCACTGAATGCAATTTATTGCTTATAGTTGAAACTCCTTCTAGAACAAAAACAATTAAGAGTTTATTAAGCCAAGAGCAGGGTTTGAATCCACAAGATTCATGTTGAAAGACAATGACACAAACCACTATACTATCCGTCTTGGCTTATGCCATTCATTACAGTTTTTTATTATTATTTATTTATTTATTTATTATTATAGTTTTATTTTACTGTTATCATTTCTAATGTAAGTCTGTATGAATAGGCCTACTCATATTTGTATTATTATTATGGTTGTTGCCTATTTTATTTTAGCACGTTGTATGAATAACCTAGATAATTTATAATTTCATATAATCACTGCCCTAGGCTATTGAATTCAGGCGTAACATGACAAAGATGGTGTGTTTTTGCAAGTATCCCGCTGTGAAAGTCAGACCGAACACATCTGGAAACAATGTAGTTCGAACTACAGTGGTTGAAACCAACATAGTTCAAACCATTGTCGTACTAACATAGTTCGGCACTTTTGAGAAACAGTCATACTTCGGCTGTTTGTTAATTCAACGATGCATAGTACGATGTAAGTTCAATGCTATCCTCAACCACACACCTTTGTCAATCGTTGCTCAAAATTAACCAAATTATTCATACAAGAGACGAGAAATGTACTGTACAGTGCAACAACCTACTAATCTATAATGTTTCTTTGCGCCACCTGGTGGATGAGTTCAGCATTGCCGGACATTTTTGAGTTCGCCTCAAACCGTGTTGCGTCACGAAGAGAGTACCTGCAGAATTTTCTATCGCAACGCAACATAAATATCGGGCATTTTAAAATGGCATTTCTGTAGAAATACTTGGTTTTCATGGAATGGGTCCTTTAACTAGTCATTATACCACAATTTTCAGCTGTTCCTCTCTGACCACATTTTGATGAATTAATCATTACCCAAAAAGCAATACATTTTCCACTCAAAAGGTTTTCAATTAAACATAATAGCTTAGTGGATAGAGGGGCCTACTTTTTTTCTCCATTGAAACTATGTTGAAACTGACTTGATCAGTCTAACATGGCTTGACTAATGAATGTTTGTTGTGATGGAGACAATGGTAAAATGAAGGGCATTAGTGAGACATGGCTAGGCATATACTGTGCAGATCTGCATCCTTCACACACTGATAAGTTTGTTTCTCCAGACTGTTGAGGCCTCATGACAGAGGTGCTCACATGCAAGTATGCGAGTTGATCACAATGTCACAATTCAAGTACATTTGTTTGCATGCTGGCACAGTTTTCTGTACTGAGAGTGACAGATACAAAGAGAAGACACGAAAGACAACAGTTGGAAAGTCATGAACAGTATGGCATTTCAATTTTACAATGAGTTATTTGAAGTTAAACTACAATACAGTACATATACAGTACAAATATATACTGTATATAAGTATTCTTCAACTGTATTTTTTACACGTATACCTAGGAAGGATTCATATTTTCTCTCCAATAACCATGAAATGCCTCAAACACACATGGATGTATGCGTTTAATAATCACTAATAATCAATAAACCACAGTTATTTCTTGTACACGACTTAATCTCACGTCAATTTTAATTCAAATGGCTCTGGACAGAACATGGAGCTTGAATGAAGTGGACAGATTCACATAAATAGTTTAGTTGTCATTTGTACGCTAGTCCTCTCTCTACGTGTGCAGGGGCCGTAATAGGCATTGTGTGCTAAACAGGAGCGTACGTCATGACTGAAGAATTCAAGCAGACATGGCTGCAGGACATTACTATACATCAGCGGCAAAAATGGTTCCAAGTGACCGGCCATCTCTTTCAAGCCCCTCACCCCCTCCCCCTTGTGTGTGCGCCAGGAATTTGGGGTTGTGCCGATAGAGCAGAGGGCCCCTGGTGTGCATACAGGTGGACTAGCAGCAACAGAGGAGTGATTGTCCATGGTTTAATCAGCCAGGCAGGTGTGCTGCTTAGTGCTCAACCCTGGCCTGCAGCATGGCTTTGTCTGACACTGTCTTATTCCACAATATTACTGTGCCTCCAGGCCATTTAGGTATTTTTTAATATGAATAATTGTTATGTTGAAGGCTTTGAAAAGTAAGGGAATAGGGCTTTGCATATCTGGCTTGCTGGGGCATGGGGCATCAAGTGATATGTGACATGCTGAGGGCTGTCCTCGACTAAAGTGTGTTACCAATGGATCAATGAATATGTGCAATGTGGGGTTTTAACATAATATAATACAAAGGGTTGTTTGATTGGGTGGTTAAAATGTTAGATAATTTCCAAATGAAACAGGTGATTGACATTGACATGACAAGTGCAAGGAGCAAACTGCATTTAGGGTGTGTCCAAATCCACTTTTGCTTATTTAACAGTGGATATAACATTCGTTGCACCAGGTGCATGGTTCAAAAGGGCTGTACTTACTCTCTTCGTTATTCATGTTTTTGGCGTAACATACAATAAAACAATAATTTTGTCATCTTACATTCTCTCTAAAAATATAGGCGCACTTGCATCTTGGTGGATTGTTATTATACCATATTGTAATAGCGCGAGAAGGTCATCTACAGTACAGCAACACTGAGATTTTACCACGGTCCCTAAAATATGTTGACTTGGGCTATACACTAATAACATTTCACATTGTGCTCTTTATATTGAACCTTTTGCATTTTTGTGTGCTCCTGCATGTTCCTGTGTGTGTAACAAGTAGAGTGTATGTGTGTACAATCTTGATGATGCCCCACTCTATTGACCTTAAACCAGGTTTATGTTGGTCAATCACCACTACTCATGTTTAGACCAACAGACCAATGTGCGCTCCAATGGACATTTTAAACACTGTGGTCGCTGGACAGGAAAATGACAACTGCGTCGGTTTGAAACTAGCAAAGACACTTGCGCTCCTGCATTGTGCAGCTTTGGTGTTTGAGCAAGATAAGGAATCTGAGGGCAAAAGGAGAAAGACGGGCGGTGCTTAAATGGAGCACATTTAAACAGTTGTCGATATAGTGCAGTTTAAGCAGGTAATTCTGCCAAGCAAGCTGAAGCTTGATAAATCTGTCAGCAGAGGGCGTGGCTTGCACAGATCCAGGTTACTGCACTCTTCATTAGACTCCTATTCTTCCCAGCTGACCTGGATGCACTCCAAGACTTCATGCTATATCCTGAACCATGTTCAAGCCTCTGGTCACCCTTATGCCTCCTGCTTGGGTTATCCTCCTCTTCCTCTACTTGCCAGACGTCCTGGCACTGTGCTCCTATTCCACCTGTGCCATAGTTCCACTATTAATAATAATAATGACAACAATAATAAACTTTATTTATAGAGCACCTTTAAAAAGAAACTTTACAGAGTGCTTTGCCAGGCAAAACTAAAGAGTATGTCCATTAAATGCAATAGAACAATGCAATGATCAAGCCTATTAAAGAAAATAATGCTTACACTACAAGAATTGTGCAGGAATAAGCATTAATTAATTTTTTACCTAATACATAAACCATCATAAATTAATACATAATAATAAATGCATTAATTGCAAATTTGACTTCGAACTAGCTGAACTCTCATTGCTACAATTGCCTACTAAGTAAGCTATATTGCCGTCAGTTACTTGGGAAATGTAAAGTCAAATTGAAATCTGTTTGACAACTGCATGGAAATACATTTCTTCTTTATTAAAGGCATTACATTAATTATGCATTAATGTTTAACACAGCAATTATTAATACGGAGTTGACCTGATTAGCACACTGAGTCGCATATTATTATCATCAGAGTTGTTGTTAGAGTTTGAAGAGATCAGGAGCTAAGCCCAGATGCAAACTCACCAAACCTTGAGCGTAAAACATTATATATGCATAAGCTTACTTTCATTTGTTATATCATTTTTTGATATAACATTGTTCTGTTTCAGTAACAACTCCTAACATTTTGTGTGAAGCATAGCTACTATTGGTCTTCATAATATTTATTGTCTGTCTGTCTTTTGGTATTTATTTAGATCATATTTTAGTCTACTCTTTGATTGTCTCTTTCCTTGTTTCTCCATCATTTTGTATAGTATTTGTTGCCTGTGGCCATGGTGTCTTCATCTAAGCCTATTTGTTGTCTACCTTTCCATCACTATTTGTCTGTCTCTGTCTTTCTTTGTGTCACATTGTAAGAAATCTGCTGTATGTCTCTGTTTTTCCTGGTGTCACTATTATATTTTGCTCTTTGTTGTTTTTCTCTCTTTCCTTGTTTCTTCAACATATCATTGTTGTCTCTTTCTTGGTAATTTCATTTAGCCTAAATAACTAATGCAGAGTTTATTGTAATTATTTAATGGTAAAATATAACACTTTATAAAAGTTTATGAACAAATTCTTTCACTAAAACTAACTTAAATTTAACCAAACCTTGTTGCGTATGTTTTGGCTAGGTGGTATATTTTATGATTTAAGAAATGTAGTTGTTTCGTGTTCTCCAACTTCTCCCTTACACACACATATGCATAGGGTAAATGTACTTTAACTGTTATGCTGAGCACAAACCTTTATAGCAATTGTAGTCTCTGTTAAGTAGTAGACTACACATTGAGTTCAAGTGGCATCCTCTCTCAAACTCATCAACAGCATAATGATTCAATAATGTGCTCTGTTCTTTGTTTATTTATTTTATTTATGTAAGAAGTTACAAATGTAACCATTTCCCTGCTTCGTCTTATGCCATTACTTGACGAACGTTATGTTGAGCGATAACGAGGCACAATCCCCCGCGGCCTGTAAATCAACCTGCCCAAGCCCATTTTTCCCCACAAACTATCATTACAAATAGCCCAATTGGGCAGGAAACCTCCACATCTGGCAATTGTATTAACTCTCTCACCTAACAGAAAATGTATCAAAGCTTAATCTTACCAGTATCATGTCAGCTTCCACTGCTAACACAGGACAGCTTCCACATAACGCCTTGTGTGGAACTTGGCTGCATCTAATTCATAGGATCACTGCGCCAGTCAGATGCACTGACACCTACTTAAATATAGCCTTCAGAAATTATAGTACTAACAGAAAAAAATAACACAGTTGAGTTTTGTATATTTATTTGACTGTGATTTCACATTTCTTGTTTGTATGAAGGCTAACATATTTCAAAAATATTATAGTTTCATAGGAGATTTCATAGACTTGGCAAATTGTAACGATGGAAGCGGGGTTTGCAGTAAACAATATGTATTTAATAAATGACACACGCAAACACACACGTGAGACAATGAGCGCTGGGGAAGTGCACGTCTGGAAACCGAGGGCGGGAGCACGCAGGCCCCGGTAACGGTGGGAGGGGGTGAGCCGCCCATCGGTGGCGTGGCCCAGACCGTTAAACAAATGCATTTTTTTTAGAAGTTTGTACTCCATTGTGGTTGATATGTTTTTTCTGAGGCTTATATTGTTCAAATAGACATCGGAATTATATCTATAATATATTATATATCAACCAAAATTAAGAAAGATATTGTGATATACATTTTGGCCATATCGTCCAGCCCTATAGTTCAAGTGTTTTATCCTCAAGATTGAGTATAATTATGTAATGTGGCAATTTACATTTGATTTAATTCCTGTGCCCACCCTTTTTTCATGTGGAAAGCCAGATCAGCAATTTCCCTATCACAGCCCATATGTTCAGTGCTGTGTGTAAATAGATTCATTTGCTGGTTAGTAAGCCTAGCCTATACTGTAGTGTATCATCTCAAGACAGCTTTGCAACAGGCTGTAAAACTTAAATGCAGCAGGCAGTTCTCAAGATGTTTACACTCCTACCACACCACTCCAGTACCACAGTCTGTCTAATTATATATACAGATTTCTAATCCAAGCTCTGAGCACAAATAAATAGATACTCCTCAGTTTGTCTCTAAAATGTAACAAAATGTTGAAATTTCCAAGAGTGCCACTCCCGATACTGACAGCTGCCAATCAATTATTGGACAGCTGTGTTTTGGACATCAGACAATAAGCAGGACCTGGAGATTGGTCTTAGGTGTGTTGTTTTGCCAATAACATTATGTGCCACCAGGGTCCGCCTGGGACTGAAAACCGGGCTGGGACTTTGAAGCCAACCGGCAATAGAACCATCTAGAGTAGCAAAATAGCCTACACACCATCCACTATAGTTTATTAAATTTTGTAAATAGCCTGGCCCTTTCTATTAAATGTTATTAATTTTTTTATATACATTAAGGCTACAATAAGAAGCTAAGTCTGTACATTAAAAACCAGCTGGGGTGAATCTATCAGACCGTTAGGGGAATATGACATACTGTACCCTCTCCGGGAACCATCACCTTATCGTGGTGGAGAGGTTTTCCCCTATGAACCTGAGGGCTGTGTTGTCTGGAGCCTAGTGCTCCTGGTAGGGTCTCCCAAGGCAAAGTGGTCTCCGGTGGACAAGAGGGTCGCCGCCCTGCGCCTACGGGTGGTGGGGGGGAAAACTCTGACTGTTGTCTGTGCATATGCACCGAACAGC
>JAODLL010002799.1:0-12144 GCA_026546735.1 Forbesichthys agassizii | reverse complement strand
CAGGGAGGAGCTGGGCTCCATATAGGCTGTGGGTTGGACAGGTTATAACAGGGAGGAGCTGGGCTGTCCATATAGGCAGTGGGTTGGACAGGTTATAACAGGGAGGAGCTGGGCTCCATATAGGCTGTGGGTTGAATAACACTCACATGGCTAATAACAACAAAATGATTGTTTGTGTTTTACTGCTTTAGATGATGTTTCAGTAGTATAGATGTTCAAGATGATGTACCAGCAACATCATCTGTCGGTGCATAAGCACACTGTTCCAATTGAAGGGTCTGTTATGGCTGTGTTAACATATGGCGATTTAGAATTTCATGCATTTTGTCATAATAAGACGACATACATTTAAGATGGAAATATCTAGGTAAAAAACAAAGTGACATTTGGCACTGGTACTAAATAGTGATGAGTACTTATACTTCACAAATATATGCAAACATCTTTGAAAGTAGTTCCAAGAACGTTTTTGAGGGAAACAGGTATTTTAGTGAAAGAGATAATTGAACGTTCAGAACGTTCAGAATGTTCAGTCCTCTGGACGTGGACTAGAGAGGGGGAGCGTGAGTTCGTTCTCTAGAGCAGGTCTATTCAACTCCGGTCCTGGAGGGCCCTGCATGGTTTAGATCTCTCCCTGCTCCAACACACCTGATTCAAATTAACAGGTCGTTATCAGGCTTCTAACAACCTTGAATCAGGTGTGTTGGAGCATTGAGAGATGTAAAACATGCAGGACCCTCCAGGACTGGAGTTGAATAGCCCTTCTCTAGAGAGTCTAATTAACCAGCAGACGCCCACCAGAGCTGAGGTGTTAGGGCTAATATTGATCAATGGGGCCAGGGTCTTTGGACAGCGGCAGCCATGTTTGTAGTACCAATGTAATGCTGGCCCCCACAGAGGGAGACATTTTGTGCACAGAAAATACAAATGTGTGCTCAAACTGTTTGTGTGTGTGTGTCCTCAGACCAAGGCAGTAAGTATGTGTGTGTGTCCTCCTCAGACCAAGGCAGTAAGTATGTGTGTGTGTCCTCAGACCAAGGCAGTAAGTGTGTGTGTCCTCAGACCAAGGCAGGGCATGCAGACAATGCCGAGGTGGAGATCGCCCGCTGCAGCAGAGGCCAGTACTTCGGGGAGCTGGCCCTGGTCACCAACAAGCCCCGGGCCGCTTCCGCCTACGCAGAGGGAGACGTCAAGTGTCTGGGTGAGACAGGGTCAGGGGTCAGGCTGCTGATTGGCCAACGCTTTTCAGACTGACGCCAGTAATAATGACTTGGCTACAACACATTACTGGCCTCTGTGGAGGCCTTCAATCTGGTCCGTGTGTGTTGGGTGGGGAAGAGAAGATTACCAGTGGTTTGAAAGCTCCTCACTTCAAATGCTCTATTGCTGCTGCAGTGAAATGAAGTGTCATCTCCCCCCCCCCGTCTCTCTCTCCCCCTCTCCCCTATATCTTTCCCATATCTCCCTCTCCCCCTCCCTCCAGTAATAGACGTGCAGGCGTTTGAGCGTCTGCTGGGCTCCTGTAAGGAGATCATGAAGAGGAACATTGCTCACTATGAGGAGCAGCTTGTCGCCTTGTTTGGCTCCAGCATGGACCTGAGAGACTGAGCCAGCCCTCTGTGCCTTCTCCACACACACACACATATAATGAGCTTTACATTGGTAATGCAAACACACATACGCACGCACACACACACACACACACACAGACATACACCATGTACACCTACGTTACATTGGCAGTGAGAGATGTCCCCATGGTCTGCTCACACTTACTAGCTCAACACTTTTATAAGCTCACTTTACACGCACACACACACAATTGGCAAATCACGTTGCGTCCACATAAGCGCTTAGACAACACCCAGTTGTTACAAGACGCTGCAGCCAAGGACACACACACATGCACACGCAGGCCACTGTATTTGCAAAAACAGACAAATGGGAAAGTATAGAAAAACACACAAATCACAGAAAATGATTAAAATGCAAAAAAGAAAACAAAACAAAGAAGAGAGTTTTAGAAACATTTTATGAAGATCTACAAAAAAACCCTTTGATAAAATATTATTTAAATAAACAAGTGTTTCCTCTTTGGGAGACTGGAGTCTAGACCTTTAAGCACACTCCATTTCTTCTCTTCTGTCGTTGATTGAGTTGAGTTAGTGCTGGTGATTATTGCAGTACCACAGAAGAAGAGGTTAAAACAGTAACACCCCCAACGTTTCTGGGAAGTTACGTATGTCATTGACGTCACATTATTGTATTAATTATTAATGTATTGTTATCATGATTATATATACTTTTATTAATTTTGTTTTGCTTTGACCAACTCTGATTTAGAACCACCGCTCATTTCAGACAAAATGTAAAACAAAAAATAGTAATAAAAAAACATTAGTGCTTATTTCTCCTTGATTATTCTTGAATGAGTTGTTCTGTATAAAAATGAAATAAGAAATAAAGAAAACATTTTGTTAATTGCCTTCTCTCTTTTACGTTTGTGAGCTTCGTCTGCGTTGTAGCCATTTCGATCTGCACGGTATTGTTGGACGCGTCCGTACACACGGCCTTGTTTTCAGTACGGTATAGCCTGGTGTTGTAAAGGTGGAGAAACACACAACAGACTGCAAACCACGCACAAAGGTTACATTTAGCATCTGTTTCTATAACAATGGATGCATTAGTTACACAAATGTTATGTAGGATTTCCCAGTTAACGTCAATGCAGTAGCTATACGGGAGACTGCAATCTTTTTGCCAGGTGACGTCAAGAAAGCAGTTGTTCACATAAGCTTTTGTACATTTAGGCGTGCGCGGTGTTAAAAAATACGTTCGTGAGGAAAGCTATGACGAGACGTCACGGAGGGTTTGTCCATTTATATATACATTATAGGAATACCACTCGACAACCCCGTTAAACGCAACTACCGTGTTTGCAAGTAGTTCAAGAACGTTTTTGAGAGGCAGTGAAATCTCCATTCAACGTTGATAACGTTCAGTGGACTGAGCGCACCCGAGGCGTGCAGAGCAGTATATCAAAACGGGACGTGCAATTCCTCTCCTTCCTACAGCAAGGGTGCGAGAAGGGAGCTGTTTCACAGGTATGTCCATTAATTTGCATGCGAAGTAGCCTATTTGTGACTGTACTTGTGCACATTTAATTTATAATGAATAGACAATGACTCCAGTGTCTGATTCCAGCAGTATTTGTTTAAGCAGTTTTTTTTAGACTACTGCGTAGTAGGCTGCATGAAGAGTTCAGATGTAGAATCTCTAAGTCAATCTAGAAAAAGAAGCAATTAGCAATGTGGGGTAAAACTTTATATGTCAGATTGACTAAGAAGGTATATTTATCTAAGGTTATATTAAAATGGCATAGTTTACACATGTTAGTAGTACAGTTCATACATCACTTTGATGTATTCTGCTACTATAATACCACCTAATAATATTATGTCTGTTATTCTACCACCTCTGGGGATGTGGGGGGCCGCAAGTCTCTGGAACTTCTGAATTGTTTCCTCCAAGTCCAGTCACATGCTCGTTACTATGGTTTCATGACCTTGGGTGCTTCTGTGAGATAAGATACTTGGAGAATAACACATTCCTTGTCAACCAAAATGCACCTTCAAATTGCATGACAAAATAGAACATCGAATTTCCAATTGGACAACGTCATTTGAATAAAGAGTCCAAAAATCTTCCATATCATAATGCCTTATAATTGCCTTATAGCATGTTATGATTGTGTGCATAAAGCATTATAAGTGTAACCTTAATAGAAAGTTGCCACGTACACCTCCCTTAGATGTTAGCTAGCTAATAATGTATGGAAGTAGATATACAGTAGGCTCCACACCCCCTAGCTAATGTTACACATGTTATTTCAGATGTATATGGGAAAATATCATGGAGGAGACGCCTTGCCTGCCCTCAGTGGCATAGGCCTGCTGTGTACACCAATGGAACATTGCGTTTCATTTCATCAAGTGTCTACATAACCATTAATATCCCCCGTATTAATATTGCTATTATAGGTGTAGCGGAGGTAATGATTCCACTTGCCATTTGCCTGTTAATGTATATATGCACAGATTTCACTATATTTCTATGACTATCTCAGGCTTACGTATGAGTAACATGAGCGCCCTCTACTGCGCCCCTGCAGACTTGATCGGTGCGCCCCAATTTATATTAAGTCTGCCTTCTAATTACTTAAAGAAATGCTTTATGTTGATATTGGTTGCCTTGTGTATTGTGGAAAGTAGTTTATAAATACACCCCGTTTTCGGCTGTTAGCTAGCTTAATTCAACTCTATTAAAACCTAGTTTTGTAGATGCTAGATGCTAGCCATCATAAAGTAAATAGATTTTATTTTGTTCTAGAGCTTTGGAGCTGTGAGACTGACTGGAGAATTTACACGTATTTTGTATTATCAGCAATAAATGGCAAGTGGGTGTCGACCGATTATTAAACACAACGCAAGAGAAAGTACACAGCTGCTACATAGGCAGCCAGCATTGCCCTGGGTCAACTGTTTCCCAGTTTTGCTGAAGCTAAAAAGGCCATTGACGTCTGGAGCTTTGCCGATGCCATCCAATTCATATTGAAAGATCAGACAAGCTTAAAGGCACCAAATTAATGTAAAGAAACATTTGTATATCCCCAAATAACATTGACCTGTGTTCATTTTGGGACAAGCAGAGTAAGTAAAATAAGCAAAATAACATGGTTGGTTTAGCATTGTAGCATGACTGTCCAAAAGCCAGCTACATCTGTGATGACCTTGCCTTAATTTATAATAATAATACATTTTATTTGGGACGCCATTATGAACAATCAAGGACATCTTACATTGCAAATACATAGATATAAGACAGTTGGCTGAAATATACACATTATAGTAATAAGCATTTGTTTTGAGAAATATATAGCTAAAATAAACTAAAATAAATTTGAAATTTACCGTTACTATTTATTTTAAGTTTTTTAGGTTTCCATATAATTAGAATTAGCTAACAGTGCTAGGCCTATGTCAAGTACAGATAGTGGTCCTTTACACTATTGTATGTCTTTTGTCTGTGTTACGTTAATATAGGTATGCCTAAACAGAGACCAACTCAGCGTTATCTGCGGCCGCAGCGTCCTGTGTTCAATCAGTTTCGATTTCACAGAAAGAAGCTCCGTGTCACCAAAATGACGGACAGATACAACCATTCCCGATCTTCAGATGTTTTCCAAACACATGCAAACACCAGGCGCCTGAGTCACAATGAATTAGCCACAATTGAATATCTTATATCGGTTAAACAGGTGAGATCTACCACAGAAACAATATGAGACCAGGTGGAAATACTATATAGCTATAATTATGTCCTATAATTATGTCCTTTTCATTACATGTTTACATAGGTCAGTGCATCCCTCCTGAAGCGCATTGTCAAGAAAAAATACGGCAAGTCCGTCACGTTAAATGCTATGCAAAACATCATCCGGCAAGTTCAAAACAGGAAACGTAATGATGACCAAGGTGAGTGACATTATTGTGTACATTGCCGGCAAATCGAGAGAAAAGGGATATGTAACAGAAATATCACCCATCCCAACCAGCAGTCCAGTACATCTCAAAACAGTGTTCATTCAATCCAAGGAAATGTTGTGTACATTCGATAAGAACCCTGGTGTTTTCATTTTAAACACTATATACAAACTGACAAAAAGGCCAGGGCTTGTTCTCTACTGTTTTGCTGTAGACAATGCCAATGGTAAAATCAGAGGATGTTGTCTATGAAAGACGGGCCCGGCTTATGAAACAACTTCTACAGACCTGGAGAGATGAATTATGTAAACCAGTCCAAATGTCTGAACCCCTAGAGAGGTCTGACGTGAGACACGTGGCACATGAAGGTATACCAGCACATGAGCCCGAGACACTAAAGCACCTTTCTGTTATGGGTGATGCTGATTACACGGTGCCACCCACGACGAGACGAGGACCAGAAGGCAGAGGCAAGTAAAAAAGAACATAACTATTATGAATAATAAATGTATGAGTGTGTTACCAGCTCAGGGCATCGTGTATTGTCACAATACAGTACATATAATATGTAATGAACACTGACATGCCTGGTGTTATAGTATATTCACAACTGTTTCATTCCAGCTGAAAGTCCTTAGCCCTACAACTACATGTGCGATTGTGAAGTCGGCAAATTGCTCGATGCTTCAATTCCTAGGGCCCGTTACACCTGCAGTGATACAACCTTCATTTACAGCTGCTGGAATTTCTCTCTGTGACTCTGACATCAAGACTCTCAGACCAAAACAGTTTTAGTACCATTTAAACCATTATATGCTTTTGTTAGTAACAAAAGGGCAGTATATAATTGAAACTGCTAGGATCATTTGAACTATTATATGCTTTTGTTGAAGTCAAAGGAGCAGTATATAATTGAAACTGCTAGTTGATATAATTCAAACAGTTATATGCTTTTATTGGGTAAAGTTAAGATGCAGTGTACTAATTAAACTGCAGGTTTTGCAATTCATTTAAATAGTTTTATGCTTCTTGGTTAAAGTTGAGCTGCAGTGTATAATTTGAAACTGTGGGTTTGGTAATCACTTCAATTGTTTTATGCTTTAAATTAGTTGAATTAAGGTACAGTGAATTAATTGAGGCAGAGTTGTTATCCTTTGAAATGTTATATGCTCTTATGGATAATTATTACAAAATGATATGCTTACTGTACCAGGGTGTGGTTTTATTCATATAGGCTGTTGGAAAAGGTGGTCTATTGTTTTGATGGCATGCCTATGCTGTAAAATAAATACATGTCTATTTGTAATGTAAGCATTTATTAACTGAATGTAAGCATTTATTAACCGAATGTACGTCTTTAAATAAAAAATGTAATCATATAATTAATTAGTTGTGCTTTGTATTATCTAGATATTTAAATTATTAATAAATACACTTACACATCTTACGAGTCAGAACAAACCACAAAGTTCCCGTTTACCTTCATTGCCACCTGTTCCATTTACATAAATAAGCACACACTGGAGACGTGAGTAAGGAAATGGTTAGACTAAAACTACCCACAGGATGCGTCCAGTCTAGAAGAAATTATAACGTAGATATTTCTCAAAGTGCTGAATGGCCCGGCAGGCTACATATATGGGTGACTGCCCGATACAAACTTGGGTTCCAGCTCCAAGGCGTGGCCCACCTGAATGTTGTACTTCTCTTGACTTTACGTTCTGTGTAAGTTGAATTAAACTGCAGAACTGAAGTATAATTGCCGGTTCCTTGAGGGTTTGTGGAGTGAAAATGCTGAAACCTGATCAACTTCAACATTTACGGACGAACCAGTAAAAGATGCTGTAGCAATTATCAATTAGAAACTCAAGCAATTGGGTTACTAAGGGTGGGAGGAATTTGGAGTCAGGTACCGGGGCTGGAACCCCACAGCCTATGTATATAATATATATATATAGATATATAGTATATATAGTATAGATAATATAATATAGAGAATAGCTTCACTACTTTCAACTTCAAATAATTTCAAGCACTTTCAAGTACTTTCAACATTTAAACAGTTTGAGCATTAGCAAGCCCTCGCAGTTTCTTTAGGATCTGCACATATTCTAGTTTGTATTTGCAATTGTAGATATTTAACTTCCAGATGAGCCTGTTAATGGTTGCCCTTAAAAACGATGGTCCATTATGTTAATTGTCAATTTCATTATGAATTTCATGGCTTACATTAATCATGTACATGTAAATATGATTATAATTCAGTTTATTCGTTCCAGGTGAAGACGGTCTTCTTTATAGTTAAGTATACACTAAAGTGTAACGTTTTAATATATATTCTATTCTAATATAAGTATTAATGTGCAATACCACACTGCGGCCACTAAGTGATAGAATAGGCGCAAGCCGTTAAAATAATGTTGGTGATAATTCCGAGGAAGAACTTCGTGGAGGAGCCGTGACACCGAACATGTAGGTAGAGTGTGCAGAGTAACATCTAGTGCAATGTTGTTGACGTATACGGAGACATACCCTCTATCTAGGTTAACGTAATGGAAAATAGTTTAGTCATGTTGTGGACACTGCAAGCGGTATCCCAAGCAGGGTCGGACTATTCAGAACATACCGATACAGTACCGGACTGGTAGAAATGAATAAGAATGAACTTTCTTTCCTGATGTCAGTTCAACAGACGGATACAATATCTATACTTTACCGTGCAAAGTCCATTTCTATGCACTCTATTTCACTTGGTCTGTCTGTAACGAACAGAGCAGACTTGCTTTCCACTATACGTCCTTATATGGACGGGCTGTTCTTATATATAGGTCTATGGGACGTGGTAGGTCAGAGTACAACTTCTTTAGCGCCATCTTATGACAAAACCGTGTCATTCCTTAGATCGATTTATTGAACTAAAAAAACTGAAAAATAGTTTCTTACGTTTTAATTACAACTATTCTACTTTAAATTATTAAACTTAAAATGATTAAACACATTAATTTGTGGCATGCAAGCAACATCATTACCACAGGCAATCTTTGATACAAGTAATGTGTTTCCTAACTATGTTGTACTGGTACAGTACACCTTGGCCTTACCAGGGACATTATTTAAGAAGAGTTACCACCCCTTACCCCTGACCCCTGCAGGTGCGACAATCCCCCAAGCCCCCCACCTGACTTTTCGGCAACGCCAACACCTGCGACAGGGGATGGTTGTTACCGCGGCGACCCAGAGGTCGCTGAAGAAGACGAGGAGGGGGAGGGGCTGCGTGTGGTGCCCATCCACCAACGGCCCGACCTGCTGGAGCCGTGCGCCGCCCTGCTGGACGCAGAGTGGCATCGCGGCGTGGCGGCCCGGGTGCTCGCCCTGCGCAGGACTGGCCCGGACCTCCCAGTGAGCCTGGTGCTGCTACAGGGGGAGCATCTCCTCGGCCACGCCCGGCTGACCCCTGTGCTGGGCCACGCCCGCTGCCTGCTGCTCGAGTCCCTGGTGGTGTTGCCGGGGGAACGGGGGCGGGGCTATGGTCGCGCCCTCATGGAGCGGGCGGAGGGGTACGCGCGGCGGCGAGGCTTCACGCGCCTCTGCCTCAGCACTCACGATCAGCGGGGCTTCTACGCCCGGCTGGGCTACAGGCCCTCGCGCCCCGCGCAGCCCGCCACTGCCGCCGCCGCACTCCTTCCCATGGAAACGCTGCTCATGTTCTCCGGGATGCGGGTGGAACTTCGGGGAGGAGAAGCGCCTCCTCCTCCTCCTCTTACTCCCCCCTCATCCTCATCCAGCCCCTCTGTACAATCTCCCCCCCCTCCTTGCACCCATCCTCCCCCTCCTCCCCCTCTCCCCCTTCCTTCCACCCCTCCTTCCCCCGCCTCGGGGCAGCAGGTGGAGACCCCCTACAGAGACGCCAGGGGCAGGCCTGTCTTCTGGATGCACAAAGACCTCTGATGCGCACACACACACACACACACACACAAATGCACGCACGCACACACACGCACGCAAGTACACACACACACACGCACACACACATACACACTGCAACCCAACCAGAGCGTGATGGATGATTTCCCCGAGGGAATTACTAAATCACACTGAGACTGTGAATTAATTAATATTTCAAAGACTCTGTGATTCGTTCTGACTGACAAAACCCACGTTGCATAAGGTAACATCTTGACTTTCTGTGGACTAATATTATACCTTTATTTAACCAGGAAAGACTTATTGAGATTAAGAATCTCATTTACAAAAGCTGCCCGGCCAACACAGCAGCCACCAGCAGTTTCCACATAAAACATAAAAACACAACATTTACAATGAGAGTATTAATAACAAGTATGCAGCAATAAGTGTCATAGTCATCAGCATCTTGGATTTTAGACAGTATATGTATAATTTAAAACATATACGTACATCTAGACGTGCCTATATCCAAGACATACAGTAAGACTTTCAAAGCGTTAAGTGAGACCAACTCTCTAAGATTATTTTGTAAAGTATTCCCAGCAGAAGGTGCAGCATATTTAAAAGCCCTTTTCCCCAATTCAGTATGGACTTTAGGGAGTGATGAGAGAGAGAAGTCCTGTGAGCGAAGACCAGATCGAGCCATACTTTTTTTTTTTTTCTCCCCTCCTGCCTCCTGATGATACGGTATATGGTCAATGTATTATTACAACAATAAAAGGAATCATGATTGTGATGCTTGTGTTGTCTCTAACAGTGTTGGCTTGTCATGGTAAGAAACAGGTGTGTTTATTTAAACTATATTAATATTATGCTGCTTCTACCACATTAACAATTATGTTTTTTTAAATGCGGAAAGGTAGAATTTAAAATAAGCAAATCTTTGTTACCTGAAAAACCACGTCATCCAAATAAATACTTTCACAGAGTCTCTAGTGTTTGGCTATGCTATAGAGCCTCTGAGCTCTATTAGATTATTGTTCTGATACTAAAGATTGGGTTTGTTTATTCTGAATAGCATCACAGCATGCTAAAGACGCAAGATAATGTTTTAATAGTCTTTCATATTCTCTAGAATGAATAGAAATTAATCTTGGCTGTACTGTGTGTGTATGGATGTGTGTGTGTTCGTAATTACCACGAAACTATGTTTATTTAAAAAGTTTGTGTTAAAACCTTGAAATGTAGTTTTGAGTTTCAGTCTCTCAGGAATAAGTCACTGATTTACAATAGATTACTCAACTCTTTTTCAAAATAATGGCTTTTACAACCAGTTAAAACTAGTTATTCTGCTATTTATAGACAGTAAGCAAATGCCTTTCATGCTAACTGAGTAGATAGACTATTCTAATAATTTTTTATGTACATTTACATTTTGTTTCAATAAATGAATAATATTCCTGCACTTTTAACTCCTGTTGATTCTTTAAACGTTTCATAGGCTGCTGCTATGACATCTACAGACCATGTAGTCCATTATAAATAGCTCATCAGCAGCTGTAGCAGTAAAGTTACAGGCAGTGATTTTTTGAAAGATGAATGAAGTTACACACGTCATCATGTGACAGAGGTCCAGATGGCCAATTGCATATCCTGTGTTTTAAACCTTGCATCTTCTTCTGAGCAGGATGTCTTCTTGACTGACACACCTCAGAGCGTGTGTAAGGTCCTGTCTGTGTGTGTGTGTGTGTGTGTGTGTGTGTGTTCTCAAAGTCCTCCACGCATGGCTGTCAGGTTGTATCTCAGTGCCTGTAATTCCTGCAGCAGTTGTGACATCTCCATGGAAACAGCCTGCTTCTCCTTCACTGCCTCAGCAAGAGACCGCAGTGCGCCGCCCTGCTGGACTGGAGAAGTGAAACAAAGGAACACAACTTTTAGTCCACCTGCCTGTCTATCCACCTGTCTGTCACTCTACCTGCCTGTCTATCAACCTGTCTGTCATTCCACCTGTCTGTCACTCTACCTGTCTGTCACTCTACCTGTCTGTCATTCCACCTGCCTGTCATTCCACCTGTCTTTCACTCTACCTGTCTGTCATTCCACCTGCCTGTCATTCAACCTGTCTGTCACTCTACCTGTCTGTCAGCTCAAGGTTCAAGGCTCCAAAGTTCCCAACCCATGGTCAACCCCACCTGCTCCTGCATACTGTGTCTGCTCTACAACCTTATTGTATTGATATAGATGTAGTGTGTGTGTGCGTATGTGTGCTTGTGCTTGTGTGTGTGTGTGTATGTGCGTGTGTGTGCTTGAGCCCACCCAGGCAGCAGACCAACACCAACACCACTAGCAGCAGCAGCAGCAGGCTGAGGGTGCCACAGCGCCCCCATCTGGACACCAGTGTGTCCTGCAGGCCACCCTGCCTCCTGACGCCATGCTGCGGCTCGGCTCGGTGATTGACAGCTGCACCGCCTGTTACATAGGGGCTCCCGTTGGATGAGGGGGGGCTGTGGGGGGGGGCAAGGGCGCCACGTGACCCTGGAGACAGAAGGTCAATAAAGATGACCAGGATAAAGCAGGATGTGTGTCTGTGCGCCTGTGTGCGTGCATGCCTTTGTGCTCAAGGTGTGTGTGTGTGTGTGTGTGTGTGTGTGTGCGTGCATGCCTTTGTGCTCCAGGTGTGTGTGTGTGCATGACT
>JAODLL010002798.1:0-12144 GCA_026546735.1 Forbesichthys agassizii | reverse complement strand
TGAATTGTTTTTAATGACGTAGTGTGAAGCACTTTGTGTTACATGAATTTGTATGAAAAGTGCTATATAAATAAAGACTGATTGATTGATTGATTGATTGATTGATTGATTGATTGATTGATTGATTGATTGGTAGTAACCTCTGGTGTAAAGGTGGTATTAGTATCCTCTGGTGTAAAGGTGGTATTAGTATTACTGGTACCCCTGGTGTAAAGGTGGTAGTATTACTGGTACCTCTGGTGTGGTTGCGGGTCAGGGTGCCCTGGCCTGTCTGCGGGCCCTTGGCGGGTGTGGCCTGCTGGGTGTACATGGAGTAGATTGAGGAGGCAGCCAATGTCTGTGGCTTCTGCAGCACGGGGGGCGGGCCATCTGGGAGTTCAGGGGTTAAAGGTCTCACGGTAGCAGCAGGGGGGCTCTCCTGTTTGGGGGGCAGTGGCAGGGTGTGGAAGTGGCTGGGGAGGGTGGGGGGAGCTCTCTGCAGAGAGCCAGAATGTTTGGTCTTGCCAGGGAACGTTCCGGTGCTGTAGGGCACATTGGAGGGCTTCTGAGCGGACTGAGAGAATTGTTTGGGCTTGCTAGGTATGGGCGGTGCCATTTTGGTCAGACCTTGAACTGAAGCCTGAAAGTACACACAGCAGCAAATCTTACATACAGTATTTACCATCATTACAGTTTCATTGTGGCTTTCAGCCCGCAAACAGTACCACTGCTAATGTGAATGAAAATGGTGACGCTCAATTATCAATGAATATGTTTTAATGCAAAATGTACCTGGGATTCCCTGAGCATGTTCTCGCTGATTTGATTGGTTCGTGCAGGGACATCGGATGGGACGTCTGACCCAGAGAGAGTCTGTCCTTCTGCAGCAGAGATAAAACGGAAGCTAAATTAGCAACATCTTCCTCAGAACTACTCAAGATATGCATTATTATGGTGTCACGATCGATTTATGGTCAAAGGTCACCTGAGTTGTGGATGCTGAGGCCGGACATGCGAGGAAGTGTGGCAGCATGGGCGTGGCTGGACCAATCAGGCAGCTTGGTGCTCTTAGACGTGTGGAAACCTGGAAGAGCACATTCAGAATATTTTTTTTCTTGTATCGTATCAGCATCAGTGATTGTGTCTGAAGATACACAACCACAATGGGAGATTGAGAGAAATACTTTGACACAGTACCATAAAACTCAGTTTGAAACAGTTTGTTAACTTGTATGCAGAAGCAGGTTAGCTAACGTGCCATATAAAAGAGAGACATATCTGAGTATTTTGCATCTGTAACGTCTCTCCAGTACCTGAGGCTGGCTTAAGGGGTCTTGGGGGAGGTTTCAGGGAGGAGTCCGGCATGGGAAGGGTAGCAGTGCCATCGGGGTAGGCCGCCTTCACCAGCACCTGCCGAGGAGGCAGTGGAGGCCCCTGGGAGGACAACTGGATGTAAGGACCCACTGCTGCTACTCTGGAGGGGCCACAGTGCTGGGGGGCCTGGCCCTCTGGCGCCACCTGGGGGACAGGCCGACAAAAACAAGGTAAGACTAGACGACCAGAAGACCAGACCAAACTAAATGTTTCTTTAATCAAGTGAGTCCTGGCCTGAACTCACGGGAAGGTTCTCCTTCTGCTGCAAAGCTGCCTTTTTCTTCCATAGCCTGAGACGGAGCTCGGCCACACGCCGGTCCATCGACGCCACCTCCTGGTTCCTCCTGGTAAGACTGTCTCTCTGCTGCTGTAGTTTGGAGCTCTGCTCCTGGTTCAGCCGCTTCCTCAGCTGGAGGAGAGAAGTGCATGTGTGTGTGTGTGTGTGTGTGTGTGTGTGTGTGTGCATGCGCGTGTGTGAAAAGTTTCTTAATTTAACACTAGAACCGCCAAGAATCTATGTATACCTAAAACCACCAACAGGTAAAATGTACCCGTGCGCCTAGATACTGTGTTTCTAGTTCCAAAATGTACTCATTGTATTAATTGTCTTCTAAAATTAGTTTGTTTAATAGTCTGTCTTTTGGTGCTCTAGTTTTATAACTATAGGCGTCTTTAAGAACACGAAAATATAGGCTATTCAGTAGTAGTGTCTGTAGCATAAAACAGGCGGCTGCACAAAAATACAAACTTTGGCAAAAATATATGCATTTTCATTATGGGTAAATTTGACCCGGTGTGGCAGTTATAAATGCCTGTGTTTTTAATCTGGATTTAACTTGACTATATTTAACAATATGGAGTGCAACACAACACCATTTTAGGAAAAGTCTGGGGGACTTCAATATATTATTAACCGGGGATACCTTAGCCCTTTTTCACAAACACATTATTAACCCAAGGTTAACCTAAACCCAGGGCTATATGCTTCACACTGCACTGCTACTATAGCCCTGGGGTAAATGTCAGTTGTCATGTTCCAATTGACAAAAAATCTGACGAAAGCTCTATTGCATTTTAGCTGGTTTCACACTGGCACCTTTTAGGTTCTTAGGGTTAAGTCAAATTTCAGGAGCTAACCCGGCAAACTCGGTGCTAACCATTCTCTGGAGCAGGGCCAGCTAGCCCAGGGCTAAAGTTGGGGTTAGCCCACTTTGGAATGTTCCAGGATTGTGCCAGTGTGAATGGTTTCTTAGCACTCTTAGTCTGTGGCTAACGCACCCTTACCCTGGGGGCTAAGGCACCCTTAGCCTCGAGGCTAAGAACATTCTAAAACTGACATTAGCCCCGGGCTAAGCGCAGTGTGAAAAGCCCTTAAAAAAATAATAATACATATTGTATCTATATTGACAGGCTCTACAATGCATTCTGGGTAGTGTAGTGATTATTTCGTGAGAATGAAGGAGCTCACCTGTAGCTCCTGAAGCAGCCGCTCCAGCTCAGCTGAGGAGGAGGAGGAGGAGGAGGTGGGGAGCAAAGGAGGCTGTAGCCGGCTGCCCCTTAGGGCTTCCAACTGCTGTGTCAGCTCCTCCACCTTCGCCGTGGCAACCAGCAGCTCATTCTGCTTCTGCTGGAACACCCCTGTCATCTGCTCCATCTCCTCCACTGACACACACACACACGCACGCACACACACACGCACGCACGCACGCACGCACGCACACGCACAAGTGTAAACACTCTATCTGCACCTTACTAGAGGAATTTCAACTGCACTTGATAAAATACCTGCACACACACACACACACACACACACTTCTAAAGACACATTCATTAGAACATTTGATGTGAATGTAGTCTGCAGAGAAACTAAGTGGACACTGTGTGCATGCTACTGAATGCATTCAGCAGCACTCACGTTAGACATCATAGAGGGCATTTGCGTACGTGTGCTTGAGCATATGCACCATAACAAGGGTACAGTACAACAATGCACAGCATCCATCCACACCCTGTGCTCACACACTGCCTGACTGACAGACCCAGTTTATTGTTGCTGAGACGTTTGTGCTCCACTTGGCCCCTGAGGGCCCGGACCCGCCTCAGCTTGGCCTCCTGGTTCTGAGCGTTCTGCCGTAGCTGCTGCAGTCGTTCCTGGTCCGAGACCAGCTGCTGGCGCGGGTCCTGCTGCTTCAGGTAACGCAAACGCTGCTCCTGGATCAGACCCAGAACACACACACACACACACACACACACACACACACACACACACACACACACACACGTCAGTCTGAGGTAAAACGGCTTTAGTGCTTCCAATGGATATTCTCATATTTCAACATTAACAGTTAAACAAGCTAGTGTTACAGTTGTCTCTGTGTGTGTATGCGTGCGTGCGTGCACGTGCACGTGCGTGTCACCTTTGAGGCTAGCAGATGCTGCTGAGCATCGATCTGCTGCTGCTGTCGCGCGGCCACGTCCTGCAGTTCGGACAGAGTGACGTCTAGACGAGCAGAGTTCACCTGCACACACACACACAGGGCACATGCACTAGCCTGTTACAGTTAAGTGTCTATCACAGCATGGGATTACTGTTTACCAACATCAGTGGAAAGAAAAATGTGATGATAAAGATTAGCCGGGTTAATACAATTGTTTGTATGCCGATACATGCCCACACTCATCACATAACCATGTCATGAGTTCTGTTTGTCAGTCAGAGTGAAGGTTACACATTCCCCAACAGAACTCCATTATGTGTGTGTTGTTTAGGACAAGACGGCCAAACATTAACCCTCACCTCGTTATCCACAGAAGTCTTCCTTCTGCTCATCTGGTCAGCCAATCGCAATCCACCTGCCGAACAGGAGACGCCCTGTTAGTTGCTGATAGTTAGCTGAGTTACATGTACGGTACTGTATGTTAAAGTTACTGTATATGCCATGTTTAAACAGGAGCTCTACCAACTTAACGACCAGGATCATTTGAATGTTAGCCCATCACAGAACCCCCTGGATCCTCTGAGATCAAATCGCCTCGTTCTGTGTTAGTCTACCTACTACTGGGCTTTATACCTGTTACCTACATGTAACGATCAGTTACATTAACGCTTGATGCACAGCATAATATAACATCTGTGATTTGCACTTGTTTTATTTGCCACATGTACAGCATGTATTATCTTACAGGCCCATTGAACACAGCCATTATGTGTCATGTATGTGATGTTCTGATCTGTTTTAAAATTAACACAGCCTAGCAGACCAAGCAGAGACTTGCATCCATCGCTATTCACTAGAGGCAAGTAGCCCCCCCTTCAGCCATGGTTATATAACAGCAGGACATTCCTCTGCAGGCTGATTCCTATTAACGGTTCCCCTGTTGAGGTTGAACTAACCGGTACCAAGCCTAGAATTAACACCAACAGCTCTTTAACTGAGGTTTACTGGTTACGGTACACCACACAAACATTTTTAAATCTCCTTTTCGTGACTAAGCATTCACATGACTCAGCTACTCTAAAAGTATAGCCACATACTGTATTTCCTGGGATCCAGGCTGTGAAAATCCTACCTTTGAGAAGAAGAAATAATTCTATACATTTACTTTCATGGCATTTTACAGATGCTTCATCCAAAGAGATGTACATGTAGTACATTTGTCATTAGTTGGACAGGTCATACACCAGCAATTGTAAGCAAACAGTATAAAAATATACAGCATCATTACAGCACCATTACAGCATCTTGTCATTATGACTACTACATGTCAATATATCATTAAATCATTCATCAATATTCCTAATGGCCAAAATACTAAAGTGCTTAATACACAAGAGCAGGAGAATATATTTTTGTATTTAAATAAGAATAGACAGAAAGAAAGTAAATAGCATTCCACAAACAAACTTGAGTTAGGATATTCTGTTGTTATCCTGGTTGAAATGTGCAATAATTTTGTATCATATGTTGACATATGGGCACACACAGACACGCGTGCAAGCACACACACACACACACAGGGCCTCTGACAGAGGCATGTGTTTGGTGTCATTGCATCCTTACACAACCTGTCTTTGTTCACATTAACCAGGTGTCAACGGTCAACCTCCACACTCAGCAGGGTTTCACACAACCACAGAGCAAGATCATCACAAAGCTCAGTGTTTGTAGTTATCCTCTAAAATAAGTGTCCTGCAAACTCCCACATTGCCTACATGACTCAACTGCATCTCATGTTAATACATATACAGTACATACTATTTATATTTCTGTGAATGATATAAAATTGGGGTAGACGCATGAAATAATGAAGCCACATGATTCCCAGACAAGATAGGTACAGTAGAGTTAGCAGAAGGGATTGTGCATGCGTTTTTCAGGACAAAAACAAGCACTAATCACAGGCGGGGTCACAATGCGCTGCTGGCCCACTGGGAACTGATTCAGCACTAAGCTGATTAGCATTTGTCTGTAGATGTATTTACACACTAGTCTGTTAAAGGTCTCATGTCCCTATAGAGAGGAGCCGTGGACCCAAATATACAGTAAAAGCAAAACACTGAAATATCTGCCACTGATTGATTAGAATGAATATTTACAAAATATGTAATTCTGCGCACTCTTTCATCCAATAAGAATTTGGAGTTTCAGAAATGGTTAGAATAGAGTAGAATTATAAGTAGCCTACATGCAGGGGGTATATACGGGTTTGGCATCTTGCTCTAAAGATCATCCCAAATAGGCCAGATGTGAGGCTTGGACCTAAAGACGTCTGGCACAATCGAACACCCAGAGCCTGTTCAGGTGTGTTCAGGTGAGTGTTCAGGTCTTGAACACAGCCGAATAGTAGTGTACCTGGCTCCGGCGCTGGTTGGTGTCTTAGGATGAACCGTAGCTCTGCCCTCTGCTGACCCCAGCCTTGCAGGACTTCCAGCATGCGCTCACTCTCCCCCACCACGCGCTCTGATTGGCAGAGACGTGTGTGATATCAACATGAAACGTTGGTCTTATTTCAAACATTGCAAAAACAATTCTAAATCATAGATCCAAGTTTACGTTAATTAGTTTAAGCGCTGACTCCCAACTAAATGACAACTAATGTAACCTCTAATGTAACCATTTTTTAAATGATTTTCTTTAACAGCTCCCAGATCCCTACTTTTCTCTCATAGCTCACTGGGTTGTACATTGGGGTCTGAGCTGAACCACAATGTGACTTTATTGCTGCGGTGGTAAGGGTAAAGATTGGTTTAGACAACATTTGTAATTGCTTGTCCAATCACACAAGCTAAAGATTGTCACTTTAACCTGAGCACTGTGTCACAATGCAGCAGGAGGAGACACTATTTATTTTGGTTGAGCGCTGCTATTTTTCTGCTCAACAACAGCTGAAAGATGGCACGGCACCTCTCCCGAGCTCTCCAATCACGTTTAAGAAAGGGTGGACCTACAGTAGCATCAAATAAAACACTTTACATTCTCCAACAATCCCTCCAATAGCAACTCATCTCTGCAGAACTCTCAGCATTGCCAGCCTTTCTTGCAGCATTCCTGGCATTCCCGCCAGACTCACCTGACTCTCTCCATGTCTCAGCCAGGTAGCATTCTCCCTCTCCGGGCTCTTTACACAGCTCCACCACATCCCTGCAAACCGTTTCCGGGGTGATTGGCACCTCAGTGACATGCTGGTCACTGTTGCTAAGGTACACGGTGAGAAACATCTAACGAGACAGAAAACAAAATTAATGAACGGGTTATGTTAATTAGCAACAATGGATGCCATCCATGTATTTGAAAGCGGTATTTCACACGAATCTTCTTTGCCATTTACTGACATGGTGGAGTTTCCCCAGAGACCGACCACATACTGAGAAAGTCTTGCTTGATTAGTAAACATTTTAGAGATGGGACCCTCAGGATTAAAGAGAGATAGCAAGATAAAGCTTTTCCCTATAAAACAGACATATTAAATGTATACAGGCTACAGTATAGTTAAAGAGGCAGTTTGTATGCATAATGAGGACAGAGAGATAAGGCAACCTAGCACCATAGCGCATCAAGCTTCCCACCAAGAAAAAACTAACATTGCACCAACAGAACAGGTATTAAATGTCACCTTGTGGTTTATTACGTTAAAAATGAACCGTCAAGGTGAAGGGAAGATGATGAAAGCTACAGTGGAAGCATCTAAAAAGCTTAGCTTAATTTACAATACATAACTGTCTGCAACAGCAAGAAGATTGCAAAGAATAGACTGTTAACCATTAGATAAAGCGCTTGTAGCCTAACAAGAGCTATATACTGTAGTTCAAATATATGGACCATGTTCACAATGTTCACAGATAAATCTACCTTCAACACTTTTCTCTTAGCAACTACTGTACAGTACAACGCTGCGATTACCTTTGGGTGTCGTAGAGCAGCTAACCACCAAGTTACACACAGAAATGTAACAATAGGACATTGCCCGATTGAACATCTCAAACTTTGTACTATCTTCCCTAAATAACACGCCAAGACATTTCAAAGGACATAGAGCAGCAGGCTGGAGGTGGGATGTGAGCCCCCTGCTGCAGAACAGATGGTTCGGTACCATTGTGTCAGCCAAAACAGCACAATGTAGAAATATACTCTTAGATAGGTACTATTTTTAACAGGAAAATATCTGTCACTTTTGGCAAAAAACAGTTTTGTATTACTTAGCAACCAAATGAACATATGTTATGTTACTATCTATAACTGAACACGTCCCTGTGCATAATCTCTGCAGAGAACAGATATATTAATTGGCCCCTTTTCTCCATTATTTAAAACACTGAGATGAGGAATATGTCTGTGTATATTTATGACTGTAAATCAGATATCTTCAGCAAAGATTAGGCACTGCAGTCTAAAACATTGTGTGTGGATGTGAATAGTATACCATTCCTTTCAATAACACTAAAATGCAGTTAATATACCAGAGTACATACAATTCAACCAAATGCTGGACAGTGAATGAATACCGTAGTCCCACTCACATTGCGTCAGCCAAAGTCAATGTGCGTGAATGAGAATGACAAAAGCACGTCTGCTGCCGATAGGGCTTACATGGTCTGCCACCTGTCAGAGGGAGCACTCATCCACTTTAATGGAGGACACCAAGACAGGCTTAGTGTGGACATATTCTCCAGACGTCCTGCTGTCCTACATACGACACCACGTCAAAATAGAACACTCATAGCCTCGTGCTGAACTGGGTCAACATTGGTTTCAACACACCAGGCTGTCAGTCACTTTATGGATATCAAGCAGGAAGTGCTGTAGCCAATCAAGACACAGAGCAGGCAGGAGAAGGACTGATTGTAGTTATCAATGCATCAGCAGACACCCTCAGCTTCTACTCCAGAAGAACTAGTTTATGGGGGACTTCTTGCAAATCTAATAGTGGCATCAAATTGATGTCTGTGCAGCTGGGAATCTAACCCATATTTGGTACCAAACGAGGCATTTCCAACTTCAAAATGCCTCGTAGTCCCTCTTTATTGGCATCTATTTAGTAGAACAGAAGCATTGCAATTTCATGAGAAACTTTTTTTTTAAGGCGGTACTCTCCTAAATTTCCACGGGCAGAAACCACAAGAGATTAAATATTATTTTCATGGCCTGTAATTAGGCGCAATTAGCTCAATGTCATGCTAGTAAGCATAACTCCCTCCTGAAATGCACGCCGCTGATTTGAACAAGACAAAGAAGTAATCCTTAAATTGAGACTCGTGTTATGATTCCAATCAGACAAACATGAGGCCTGATCAAAGAAACAATAACACACAGACACGTTCGCACACAAAGGCCAGCCCTGAATTAACTTTGACATCACAGTGAAGGCTATTCTGGTGTAAATGTCCACACCACAGTGGTTTCACATATTTCCTGGCAGCATTGTTGTACTATTGTATTGCAGTACTGCTGTACTCTAATATCTAATGCTAATATTACTGTAATGTATTCTGTTAACAGTCTGGGAATGGCAGTTTAGTGAGACTCCTGTGTGACCAGTTGCCTCAAAAATACAGAGTGGCGAACCGGCAAAGCCATATGGCTTAACAGCTTCAATATAGGATTAACTCCCCTCCCCCAATCCTGGTCTCTCTCACCCTCTCTGCCTCCCATTCAGGGGTGACAGTAAACAGAGGGGTTGCGTTCAGCCCGAGTTAGAGGAAAATTATCAGCAGATGAATGTGATATGACACATAATCTGGTGCCTTGTAATATATTAGAAAGAGAACATGTGGATATGTAAAGCATATGAGGAAAAACTGGACATGCTGCCTCTACATAAGTGTGTAGAGAAGTGAATACGAAGTGTAGCCTATATCTGAAGGGATGAGTCTTCACACCTCAAACTATGCAGAATGAGTCTTGAATACAATTCCTACTTGGCCTGAAGCTGAGTGTGAGTGTCCTTTCTGGTTACTGTGGTAACTGTTACCAAGACACCAGGGTGCTCCAGTGATTCATGGAAGGAGTCTGATTGGATGTAAGAGAAGGAGGTGTGTTCAGAAGAAGCTCAAGTAAATTTGAGTCTTTGACCTTGTTATTACTGATGTATATTATTATTATGATTATAATTATTATTATTATTATTGCTGCCATTCGTCTGGTTTTTATAGAGTGTCCAGTGAATTTTACATTCTTAATGTTTTAGTTCCATTTAGCTGCTAAATTGGTGCAAGAAATGTTGACACTCCTTTTACTGTTTTGTTGTACACAATGCATCTTGAATGTTGAAAGAACCTGGTGTGTTTTTGGGAAGTTTACCAAATTCCTCTCTATTGTCATCTGTTTGGTTCCTCTCACAATCCTTCCTCTTCTTCTATGCATGTTCCTCTTTTCTTTAATATGTGATAAAAATATCTAACGTCTATTTATGTGTAATACGAGGTTAAGTTACAGTGTTTGAGATGCATGACTGATGAAGTCTTCCCAGGTTGAACGCAGCCATTGTTTGCTATGTGAAATCATACAAACCAACATGTGATAGATGGGATGTGCATACAGTAAATGTTGCATATTCAGCACAATCAGATATCCATCCCATAATGTGACCGACTTGTCAGAACTGTCACACTGATATCTGTCAGCCTAAGGCCTCTGGCTGCACACATCAACTGATAACTTATGAATGTGTGTATTGTTTTCCCTGCACTGTGCAAAGATAAATTTGCCTTATGTCAATAGGCGCAATGGAATTTTCTACATTCATAGGAACCTTTCTATAGGGTAATTTTGTCTGGTTTCTTCTAATCCTAACGTTTTTTTTTTCTATATTTGATGCATAAACTTGATTTATTGCTTGTTAGATACTGTAGGTAGGTAGGTAGGTAGGTAGGTAGGTAGGTAGGTAGATAGGTAGATAGATAGATAGATAGATAGATAGATAGATAGATAGATAGATAGATAGATAGATAGATAGATAGATAGACATTTCTGTTTAACTGCTGCTTACAAACAAACGATTAAGCAAAAAAATGTTGCATTTGTTAGTATGGCACCTGCTGTATTTCTTAGAAAGCACGAGAAAATGAAAATACACTGGCAGAAGAGTGTGACTCACCGGCATCATTTTTTCGTTAGTCTCCAGTTAAGGAAGCAGGTATGATTACTAAGCGATACAAAGTCCATTCAGCCCCCTGTTCTGGTACTCAGGTTTTTCTGATGCCGCTGCGCGTAGGCTAACCCTCGACCTGTTGAAATTACCAGGCCTCCTATCCCGAGAAACTGCCTAGGAAAAATATTATTTTATACAGAATTGACCCAGGAACACCTCTACACTGGCCCAGGACTGGCTGGTCTCCAGTCCTTTAGAAATGATCGATGAGCAGAGCAGGAACAGCCAGCAAGTCGTCGGTGCATGCTGAATTTCCTCACACGATTCTCTCTTAATTCGGTTGAACATCCAAGACTAGTGTTTCCATATCACGACGTTGTAGCAGCTCCAGCCCAACCCAGCTCGACGCGGCTCTACTCAGCCTGTGCCCAGCAGCTCCCCTAGCAACGGATACGCACCTCCTGCCAGCCTCCTACGAACTGATAGCGGGGTGAATTGATAAGGATGTCTGTGTTTCGCCCCCTACCGGCTAGCCAGCCGAGGTGCATTTTGTGTCAAGTAAGGTCACAACCTTGCTGTGAATGGCTGGATGTTACCCATAGAACTATAACACACACGGCAAATCAGAGCAATTAGGCCCAAATCTTATTTGACTTTAATTAACTGACCCAAAGGGAATAGAACATGTATTTAATTGACTTTAATTTACTGACGCAAAGGGAATAGAAAATGTATTTATTATTTTTACCCCATCCCCAACACTTGTTTTAACATGTTGTGTTTGGCTTGTTGCCAGCCAGGTCCCCAAAAGTAAATACAGCCACTTAAGTAATTAATTATTTTCATTAATTTTCTTATATAATTGAACAAATTTAGAGTAAAAATGGTCACACTAAAATCTAATTGGTCTCAAAATATAAAAATAACTAGGCTATGTAAAACTGCAAAGAAATAAGAAAGCCCTTGACCAGTTGAAACATTCAGACATACATATTATATACCCTCAGATAGTTAAATGACTGGGAAAGTCAACACGCCTCAATGTATTTTCCTCACCCAAAGCTTAATGTTTATGTTTTCTAAGCATAACTGTGCACACATGCTTGTTAAATAGGGGCATTCCACTCCATTATCAATCAATCAATCAATCAATCTTTATTTATATAGCACTTTTCATACAAATTCATGTAACACAAAGTGCTT
>JAODLL010002797.1:9027-35366 GCA_026546735.1 Forbesichthys agassizii | reverse complement strand
TACTAAATAACTGTAACTATGAACATCAGGAGTGTTCTCCATACACTAAGTTAATATAACTAATTATATCAGGAGTGGTATCCATACACTAAGCTAATATAACTGTTATTATATCAAGTGTGTTCTCCAATTACTAAATAACTGTAACTATGAACATCAGGAGTGTTCTCCATACGCGGCCCACCTGTATGACGCTGAGGACGCCAACACGCCCATGCGGGTGCTGCCAGGGCTGTGCTCCGACTACTGCTCCGACTACTGGCACCAGTGCCGCTACAGCCTCGGCCTGCTGCTGGAGGGCCTGGGCAGCAGCTCGCCTGGCGTGGGCCCGGGCACCTTAGCGCGCCTCGCCAATCTGACTGCGGGCATCGAGGAGGACCGCCGGAGGTTCTGTGACTTTCTGGTGCTGAAGGACAAGCAGTACTGCTACCCCAACGTGCTAACGGATGCAGGTGGCGTACACAGAAGGGCTAAGCATGAATGCCTCTCATCCATTGACACCCATGTAGCTAGCTACACATTTAGCATATTTTTAGCTGATTAGCACAAATACAGTATAACAACACAGATGGGCTTGGTCTTTGGCAAAAACCGTAGTAGCCTACCTCGTTTAGGAAGGCACAGGTGGAGTCGCTTAACTAGTTGTTTGATTAACAACTGCCGTCTACTGGCCAGAAATGTATTTATTTATTTAAAGTGTGCCTTTGCCCCAGCTTTGAGATTTTACTTTTTGCACAACTTGCACAAAAATGCTAAAACTAGTCAAGGAGCTGAGTGAGGGGAGGGGCGCTCCATTAACATTAATGTTAACAATTGAATTTGATGATGCGCTAGCGGAGGAAAAGTACAGGCCCTGAGGTGATTTTTAACGGATATGGAATATAGAGCCATTTTCAAACCTTAAAATCACATTTTTTATAAAACGGGGAATATTTTCAATGTCCAGTGTCTTATTATTTAGTTTACAGCCAAAAATGTAATATAGTTTAATAATTCAGGGTGCAGTTACTTTATTGATGTTAGAAGTAGTCTTCCCGTGCCCCAGAGACACAAACAGCAGCTTCACACGAGACCTCTGTGTGTCTCCACTTCTCTTCTCTTCACAGAGCTAAACGCTAACCTGGGCTTGGTGCGCGAAGACCCCGAGGGCTGCCTGGAGCTGTGCCTGCAGGAGGTCGCCAACGGTCTGCGAAACCCCGTGGCGATGATCCACGCCGCTGACGGGACCCACCGTTGGTTTGTGGCCGAACAGCTGGGCTACGTGTGGGTGTACCTGCCCAACGGGTCTCGGGTAGACCAGCCCTTTCTAAACCTCACGCAGGCTGTGCTCACATCGCCCTGGGCGGGGGATGAGAGGGGGTTCCTCTGCATGGTCCTACATCCAAGGTTCGTCTCTAACCTGACATGCCAGATTAATTGTTAGACACAAGTTCATCTGGGGAACCGTCAATCAAAGCTGTTTGGAAAGGGTGGGAACAAAAAAAAAAAAAAAAAGAAAACACTTGGCAGTTGATATGAGGACCCGAGTGTCTGTTGTTTTCAAGTCACTTTTTGCTGTTGTCACACCTAAGCCCCGCCCACATCTGTCAGTACTACAATGATTGGTCAGATCAGTTGCTACTCAGATTCAGTCGCAAGGATTTCTTGGCTTTGCAGACTTATTATCGCGGCAAAATGAATCTGAAGCTCGCGAGGTAAGAGGTCAGGACGGTCTCGTGAGGCTACGATTCGTCAGCATTCATTATACCGCACGCAAGCAACACCTGCATTACTCATTGAAGTGCAATTACAGTATTTTACTGCTTTTAACTCTTTATTTTATAAAGGATCTACGGTATATAGAATATTATTATATATTTTAACAACAATTACAACAATACATGTTGGAGTAATTGCAGCCTGACTGAGCAGATAATTACATCACACTGTGCTCCTGTTGTTATCTGTGTGTGTGTGTGTGTGTGAAGCAACAAATGCTTCTGTTGCAGAAGAATTTGCTCTGATCTTAGATGCTGCTGCTTAGTGTGCCACCTAGTGGCAGACATGCTCATATACTGTATACATCCTTTAAATAGAACACATTGTTCCTGCCTGTGTTTTTGTTGTATCGGGTAATACGGTATATATGACTGTACAGTATATATATTTGTACTGTGTAATGTTCTATTGTTGTAGTGTTGTATAGCTGTGTAAAGTGTACTGATGTTGTTATAGTACATTCTTTTTGTGGTTATAAAATATGTGCAATATATGATAGTGGAGTATCACATTCCTTATTAGTACTATAATTGATTAATTGCCGTAACGGAATCTTCAGAACAACTGCCAATGGAAAACAATTTATTCGATCACATCAATAAATGGACGCCCCTCTTTCCCGCCTAGATTCACTGCAGTCAGAAAGGCCTACGTGTACTACTCTGTGTCCGTCAAGAAGCAGGAGAAGATACGTATCAGCGAGTTTACGCTGTCGACTCACAATGACAACCAGCTAGACCATTCCTCTGAGAGGTAAGGGGCTGATCTAGATAGATAGATAGACAGACAGACAGACAGACAGACAGACAGACAGACAGACAGACAGACAGATAAAAATAACGAGAGAGAGAGAGAGAGAGAGAGAGAGAGGGGTCAATGTTTCTTAACCAACAAAGGATGTGGTATACAGTACATCAGAATATTTGTATTTATTATCAGCAACTAGGTAATTTAGCAAGTAGGTAATTACTTAATTAAGTTGTACTGCTACTGGGAAAGAAGTTCATGTATTGAATCACAACCTTTTGGTTGGGACTTAACCCTAAATCTAACGATAAACCTACTCATCATAAATCTTTTTTTTAACAATGTACTTGTAAACCCACTTGGGATATAGAGTCCACTCTCTTCATATTGTACAGAATGAGCTATTTATTTATAGCTACATAGGAGATACAGGCTCAAGGGGAAACCAAGGGAACAAAGCGTCTTTATAATATTTTATGAGCATTTCCCTGTTTAGAACCATCCTGGAGGTGGTTGAGCCAGCTTCCAACCACAATGGAGGACAGCTGCTCTTCGGCCATGACGGGTACTTGTACGTCTTCATCGGTGATGGAGGCCGAGCTGGGGACCCTTTTGGGAAGTTTGGCAACTCTCAGAACAAGTGAGCATACATTATTTGGTATTAAAGACCTCCTAAACTGACCAGTCATGACCAAGACCAGAGTGCATCGAGACAACATTTTGAGGAGTCTAGACCAAGTCAAGACCAATACCAAGGCAATGCGAGACCAAGACAAGACCAAGACCAATGCAAGTCCCACAGCCACACTGCATGACACAACTAAGAATGTGGAACATGTAAATAGGCACCTCTCCAATCTACTGTATCTCAAAGATCCATATTCCCATATAAACACAAACAACTAATTAAGATTCCTCTTCATTCACCTCTTTGAGGTGGGACGATTTACATTCAATCATAGTAGTTATGTTAACAAATAAATGTGATAATGCACCGGCAACGTAATTCCCTGCAGTTGTAATCTTGACCGATCTTGAAGTAAAATCCTAATTCCTCTTTGTCCGAGACTAAGACAAGAGACAGAGTAAAACTGTGGTCAATTCCGAGTGAAAACTGAGGCCTTCAAAAGTGGTCTCGAGATCAAAACCGGTCTCGTGCACTACAACACTAGTTGCACACATCTTGCCTAAGACCTGTCTGGATGAAAACCCTGCCAAGAGGCCCCTTAACTGGCCCACATGGTGTCCAAGAGCCGCTTAGCTCTATTTTACAAACGCTTGTTCAGATGCTTTCAGACAGCAAGTACGGATAGACAGCAGCAACAGCAATACCGATTAAAGGATTTTAAGGGTAGTTCAAAGCTGGATAGGCAGTATGTCATTCCAGATGATCTGGGCTGACAGGAGTACTGTAGTTAATACAGTAGCTGTTGGGTTTGGCTAGTGCTGGTCTAGCTAGCATGCTACAGGCATGGTCCAGTAGAGACTGCCCCATGCACTGTACATCTTGGCAGTAGAATGTGTCTGTGTTGCTCTGCAGTGCTGGCATGAGCACCAGACTGGCACAGGAAACAACACAGGCTCTGACATTATACAAATGACCTACTGAAATAACTGCTGAAATGGAGCACAACAGCATTGCAGATATTCCTGAATCACATGCATTAACTCTACCAAGGGAGGTGTTTTTTTCCTCCACTCTGTTTGTCATTCTCTGTCACAGGTTGAGAATTGTACAGGTTTGGACGAAAGCCCTGTCTGGATACAGGTGTCAGACTAAATTGGGATAACCACATGAGAAACATGTCCGCAACACACAATGCGGGACTGCCGTTCGGCAGGACGGCCGACTTAGGCCCAGGCTATTTTGTTATGTCTTTGAGGGGGATGGGTGGTTTTGTTGACGTGCTGTAGCCCTGATGGGAATAGGGGGATAGCTAGGCACTGCCAAGTCTAATATTGACCCTACACACATGGCAGGCTACTGCTCGCACGCTGGGGTTTGCAGCAGAGAGAGAGAGAGGGAGAGAGAGAGAGAGAGAGAGAGAGGGAGATATAGAGTGGGGGAGAGGAATATGCGTCCAAAGTGAGGGTAGTGGACCAATGGGAAAATGAGATGGCAGTTGAAAGAGGAAGAGTGGGTTGAAAAGGAGAAACTGCAGCAGTAAGACTTTAATGATTACCTGTTTCTGCGTTTGTGCGTGGGTGTGTGTGTGTGTGTGCGTGTGTGCGTGTGCGTGTGTTTATGTGTAGGTCCACTCTCCTGGGCAAGGTGCTGCGTATTGATATTGACAACAATGACGATGGCGCCCCCTACAGCATCCCGACAGACAACCCCTTCCTGGGTGAAAAGAACTCCCTGCCTGGTAGGTTTATTGAGCCCAACAGAAAACAAGATATCATAATGGTACAGTAATATGGGCGTTTAACTTTTGAAATTAATGCTCTTCTGGATTTTTCCTAATTTTAAGATAGAAAAGTATTATAATATTATATTATATTATATTATATAATATCTTATATTATCACCTTTTAATATTAGCCTTATGCTAATTAGCATTTAGCCATATTCTATATATTTTCAGCTATACTTCATTCTACTGTGCATTCTCTGGTTTGTCACAGAGGTGTATGCTTACGGCGTGCGGAACATGTGGCGTTGCTCCATTGACCGCGGGGACCCTGTAACAGGGGTAGGCCGGGGGCGCATGTTCTGTGGTGATGTGGGACAGAACAAATATGAGGAGGTGGACCTCATTGTGAAAGGTAATTTCACACAGGTTCTAAACCTCTTTTTTCACTCTGGAAGGATGTGTGGAGATGTTAGCCACCCCCCCTTCTGGTCATTTGGTGTAACTGCACTTTGCTTTTGAACATAACAGATTATTGTGACGTTCACAAGGCCTTGCATGCATGCCAGTGGACTGCCAGTGGACTGTTACATGATCTTATCTCAGAATAATCTTTGTAAAATTATTATGCCAATGCAATATTGTAATTTGTTGTGTTTTGGGTTTTCCTTAATAATAATATGAATATACAGGAGGGAATTATGGATGGAGAGCGAAAGAAGGCTTCAGCTGCTACGACCGCAAGCTCTGTCAAAACTCCTCTCTGAGTGAGTTTACTCTGTTTTCACAACATTTAATGGGCCCAAACATACATATTTTAGCTAAATGATTATGTATTATGTACACTACACATAAAATAAAGTATGCATTATGTACACTACACATGAAATAAATGATGCAATATGTACACTACAAATAAAATGAATTATGTAATATGAACACTAAACATAACATATATTATGCATTGTGTTAACTACACATAAAATAAATTCAGTATTATGAACACTACGCATTAAATATATTATTGTGTGTTATGTACACTACACATCAAATAAATGATTACTTTATTCCTCTTCCGTTGCATTTTATCATTACTTGTTCTAGGTGATTTGTGAGATATACAGTTGTACTGTACTGTAAATACATGCAAGCTTGGCTAAATACCTAATCTAGCATCGATGCCTGCTGATGTCACTGTTTTAAAGGAATGAGTTTACTCACCAGAACTGATGCTCTAATTCAATGCTACAAATGTGCCTATTGTAATTGGATAACTGATAAGTGTGGATAATTGTGTCTATTGCTTAGTGCTGATGTGAAGGCAAACTTTAGTATGAGATCCTTTTACCCCTGTTTGTACATGAACAAATATGACAAATGAATCAGTCCATTGTTTGGGGGACGGTAATGATGTGGGTGAGGTGATTAACTAACCCATGCTCCTTGTCTCTGTCCAGATGACGTGTTGCCTATTTTTGCTTATCCGCACAAGCTGGGCAAGTCCGTGACCGGTGGTTATGTTTACAGAGGCTGTCAGATGCCCAACCTCAATGGACTGTACATCTTTGGAGACTTTATGAGCGGGTGGGTGATCCATCATCATCCTTATAAACACATCAAGCTGAATGCAAATCTTCCAAAATGCTTTACTGTTTTATGCGCTTACTGTATGCGCACATGCAGACATGCGAGGCAAGGCGTTTGCTTTTACATGTGCAGATATAAAGTGTGCTCATCGCTGTGTGTGCTTAGGCGCCTGATGTCGTTGAAAGAGAATGCCACCACAGGACAATGGCAGTACAATGAGGTTTGCATGGGGAGAGACCAGACTTGCAGGTTCCCGAAGCTCATAAACAGTTACTACAAATACATCATCTCCTTCGCTGAAGACGAGGCTGGTACTGACATCTTATCTTTACATGGTGTGAGTGAGTGAGTGATTGAGTGAGTGAGAGAGAGAGGTTTTAGTCAAATATCATGATAGAATGCCCTGATAGAATAAAAGTATTTAGCCTGCAATTCAAACAAAGAAAGAACAGCTATAACAGAGAATGGCAGCATTAGGCTACTACTACCTAAGTTACACACTTGGGTATGTGTAACTTTAATTGACCCAACCCTGCCAGCTCAACTGCCCTCCCATTCTTGCAGGTGAGCTGTATTTCCTAGCTACAGGTACCGCTAGCGCAACTGCCCGGGCAGGAGTGATCTATAAGATAGTGGATCCCTCCAGGTAAGGAATGCACACGTTTGCACATACAATTGCCTTAATATTGATGACAACAATAAGGTTAAGGTTGTGTGAAATCACTTAAAACAAAGAAGGTAAAAAATAGAGAGAGACGGGCTCACATCTCAGCATAGAGTATACCTGAACAGTAAACAACAACCTCTACACATTGAAAACAGGTAAGACAAGTCACTTGCACTGCAAACGATAATAAATTAAGATATATAAATGTGTACCGTATGTGGGAATTTCAAACTCAACTTTCCGCTGCGCCTGCACCAATTTGGTTCTTGCTGGTTACATACTGGATGCGTATTTTCCCTACGCTGCAGAATTTTTTACGCAACCACAATGTAACGTTCTACGTGACAACTCCTTCTGATAACAGTTGGTATCCATGGTCATGCTAGCAGGTCCCATGGTCGGTCCTAGTAAGATAACATACTGTAATGAACCCTGAATGAAAGTGACATTGCTCCAGGGAAAGTGTGATTATTATTATACTAGTACAAGTTTTTTTAAATGCCTGCGTTGGATCTTTTCAATGCGTGCGTAGCCCTTCACCTGACCCTACTGCATATGCAACGTAATGTTGCGCTCCATAGGAAATGAATAAAATTCCTATGAAACTGTACTGCCTCATTGACAAATAATGACTTTCATTGGACGCATTTAGTGGGCATCCGGCATAAACCTTCCAATTGTCCAACTGCAGTTATGTCATGTTGTAAACAAACACAAATGAACCTGAAGTCTAGTGGCGTACATGTTGCATTGCTGCGTCTTGTGATTTATGTGAACGGCTGGATTTGTGTTTTCCCTGTTAGGGTGCTGTAGTTGTATTTTATTATTGGGTTACTCTTTAAACATGGTAATTTGATCAAGTATACTTTACATGTTGACCTTTCCTTACATACTCCTGGTTGTGTGTGAATAATGTCTGTCACTACAGTCACAGTATTGCTTTAGGGACAGTTGAGGAAAAAGGGAGATGAGGTCATATTGAAAGAAATCAATTCCCTCAAACAGTTAAGCAATGTGATCTTCTCTCCACCACACAGGAGAGCACCGCCAGGCAAATGCAGCATCAAGCCTTCTGTAGTCAATGTAAAGAGCAAGCTGACTCACTTCCACCCCAAAGAAGGTAGGAAGGTTTAAAATAATCTCTCTCTCTCTCTCTCTCTCTCTCTGCATTTTCAGTATTACTGCAGAGCTTGGCTAGCATGTTAAGTTTTGTGTTTATGTTCTGCCTTCTTTACTTTACACAGAATTTGTAATCAATAAAAAACCGACCACCACCCGTGTTCCCACCACAACACCAAGAAAAACACCAACAAAAAAATCCACAACAACAGCGAAATCAACATCCCCACCAACGAGAGCAACGGCAACAATGAAACCAACTGTCACAACAGCAACAGCAACAACAACGAAAGAAACAAAGGCAACAACGACAGAACCCGCCTCAGCACAGGTTACCATAGCAAAAGTTCCCATGGCTGCCCGTCCTTCCCGCAGGCCTGCGAGTACAGCTGTAAGCCCTACTTTTAGGCCCACTGGTCGGCCTTCAGTAAAACCCACCGGTAGACCTGTTGGTAGACCAGCTGCAAACCCGGCCCTGGGACTAGCGACCAGCACCAGACCAGGTCTATTCTTCTTCTGCGCTTTATTTCTGCTGTGCGTTTTAACTCTTCCATAGCTGCAATCTCTTTCAGACCCTCCAGTCATATAAGATGTTATTTCTCAAAAACTATACATTCTGGGCAAATTAACATTCCCTGCGAAAATATGGCTGGCCATTTTGAACCTTGCCATATAAAATTAACTGTATGAGGTTTAATATTTTCAACGAGAATGTTGTAATTTATATATTTATGTTGCATAATAAGTGATTATGTAGTTTGATCTAAAAAAAATACATACATCTAAATCCCAGAGGGATTTGAAAACAGTTCACTACCTGTGAACGTCATTAAAGTGGGTTTTTCTATTTATTAGAAGCACAATTTAAATTATGCGTATAGTTGAGCTCAGTGTTTAAACTTCTGGTAAAGTTTGAATGTGCTTGTATGGGAGTAAAGCAGTATGGTGTGTCATTTGCACTAGTGCGTTTTTGAACTCAGGTACGGTAGATTTATCTAAAGTAGCAGCATTCAGTTATAACTGTATGGATATAGCTATTACTATTTTAAATCACACGTCTTTATTGCTTTGTAGCGCCCCCCAGTGGCTTTATGTTGCTACATGACATGGAGTAGAAACGAGTGCTGGTCACTTATCACTCGGGTATGGGAGGTTCATGAAACTAAACAGTTCATATTCTGTGTAATGTTACAGTAGCCTGAACCTGTGTAACATCGGTTGATAGAAGAGATTGAGAGGTAAAATGTGCTTGTTTGTGTGTCAGTTCTTTGCACTACTGCAGAATATAAATCAGGGTAATTGGCTAAATTTAATTTAAATAAATGTATTTGTATCTCAAAATGCGTCTCAGTTTGGACATTCATCTTTGTGTGTCTGCGTCTATCTTTCCCTCACATGCCGAATAGGAAACACTGAACAAGCCTGTGAAACTAAAACTAAACACTTTCCAGCTGGGTTTACAATAACAGCCCGACGTTCTTAGTCTTTAAAGTGTACCTGCACGCTAAAATATGTTGTTTGTTTATAATTGGACTGTGACCAGACACATAAATGCTGGTGTTAATTATTATTGACAAAATTCACATTTCTAATAAAAATCAGGATTTTATGGTCTAAAAATAGCTCTATGCGTTATATCCGTTCAAAATCACTCGGTTGATTTCCAACTGCACTTTTTGTCCCCTCATGCGTCAATGAATTAAAATGTTAGCGTTAATGTTAATAGGGTCCCACTCAGCTCCTACGTACTGCATGTTTCAAAGTTGTGCAGTGGGCGGAGTCAGGCTCACGCCTTGGGTTTTGTGCTGCTGTTGTTGTCCTACAAGGGTGATTGTGTTTTGCCCCTGTAGGTTATCGCTCCACCGCCACGCCTTCAGCTAGGCCCCAACAGGACCCCCCCAACCCCCGCCAACCCCCCGCCCCACCTCCTCCAGGGGTCACGACCTATATCCAACGACCCCAGGCCACCCCCTTGAGCCCCAACTGGGACCCCAGAGACATCCCCACCAGATCCCTCGCACCCCAGAGACCCCCGGCCGACCCGGCGGTCAACCAGGTCAACAAGCCGCTGCCCCGGCATGACGGGAGAGAGCGCAGCCGCGGCAGCCACAAGACGTCAGAGAGGGGGCTCGGCCGTCCACGTCGCCGGCGGTTCCGCGCCGGCACGGTGCGGTTGGTGAGCGCCGACGGCTCCGCGAGCCGTGGCCGCGTGGAGGTGTTCGTGCGCGGAGAGTGGGGCACGGTGTGCGACGACCTGTTTGGCGTGCGGGCGGCCGCAGTGGTGTGCCGCCAGCTGAGCCTTGGAGCCCCGCTGGCCGTGCTGAAGGGGGCGGTGCTGGGCCGGGCTCCCGACGCGGTGCGCATCCTGCTGGATGACGTGGAGTGTGACGGCGGGGAGAGAAACCTGCTGGAGTGCAGGAGGTCTCCGGTCGGCAAGCACAACTGCTCCCACGAGGAGGACGTCGGGGTGGTCTGTGGCTCCCACGCAGGGGAGGGGTGAGGAGCAGCGGGGGAGGAGAGGGGAGATTACACATAGTCGTTTGTGTAGCTGCGTTTGTGACTAATACTGTGTTCCAGACAAATCGACAAGTCGAGAGTTTACGGCCTCCTGCTAGAACATGCACAATAGAACGCCACTCAAAGACAGGGTTCCTACTCGTGAATTTTGGAAAGGCAAACACCACATCTCTGCCGTATTGTGATGATTGGCTACATCCAGAGCCATGTAAAAAGAGAGTCGCGTCAAATTCACTCACTTCAATGGACCGTAATGGCGGATCCTTCCAGAAAAACAGTTCCCGAAAGTTAGCCGAAAATACTAAAAGTACCCTATAAATTATATTGTAAATGTAAATCTGTGTATTTATTGACCACTAATTATCCAAAAAAGGTATTGTTATATATCTGTATATATATTCAAATTGTCAACCAATCACTTTCTGGACCTATTCAGCCTCTCCATGAACCATGTGACTGTGGAAAATGTTGATCTTCCGTTGGCACAACTCTCTCCTTTCATGGCTCTGGCTACATACTGATTTCCTGCGGTTAGAATTGTCATAGGAAAGAACTCTACTAAAATGGATCACCTCACTACTTTTCTAAATGAAACAGTTATTTGTATGTTTGGAACATGATATGCAAGTAGAACATGATTGCAGGATAATTTTGGCTTCTTTATTGTCGTTATTTACCTATAAATATGTTTATTTTATATATTTTCCAATAATCCCAATCGAATTACACTAAAGATGCTTTCCATGAAAGTTGAAAAGGTCTAATAGTGACAATAAATATCTAAAAGTGACAATGTAGAGAATAAGATGCAGAGCACCATGTAAGATATTCTCGACACAAGGCGGTCCTGTCCTGATTTGTATTGTGTAATACAGTTGGCTAACCTTTCCATCAAAATGTGCTATTTTCACTTTTTCTATTGAATGTTCATATATTCACGTGTGAAATTCTGTTTGATTATGAACATAACAAAACAATTACAATAAGGAAATGCTGGACATTCTGTACAATAGATGGAAACTGTTTCTGTTAATATGAAACGCTGAAGGCGCAGGGTGCCAGATGATGATGTGAATAAAATACACTGCTTCAAACCTTTGGTTCTAACGTCTTCAATTACAGAGACCTCTACATTTGTCTCAGTCAAATTCACCAGATAAATCCCATGATTTTTATGGAAGAAGACCTGTATGGGACTATATGATATATAGTGTTGGTGATAATTAACACAGATCAGACCAGAAGAGGGCAGTCCAACAATAACACTGCAGTTTGGTTTATAATTAATTGTATTTATTGTGACATTCCACTTTCCCAGCATTAGCCTCTGCTGCCCGGGTCTGGTCCGTTGAGGACTCTGACCTTCACTGACACCCATATGACAGCGCACCCAACCCCCACGGTTCTTCCCACGAGTGGTGGGCCCATAGGATGAAAAGGAAAGTGCAATGTTGCTTATTTGGACTGTGCCCGGCTGGGCTCCGTGGCAAAGCTAAGCTCTAAGGGTCATAGGGACACACAAACATCTCCACCACGATAAGGTGAACCAATGGAGCAGGAAACCGATGGAGTGCCTACTCCAGGTAGGGAATGAGTCCGTACTCCAAGTGAAGGAGTTCAAGTACCTCAGGGTCTTGTTCGTGAGTGAGGGGACATTGGAGCGGGAGATTGGCCAGATAATCGGAGCAGTGGGAGCGGTATTGCAATTACTTTACCGCATCGTTGTGACGAAACGAGAGCAAAGCCAGAAAGTAAAGCTATCGATCTACCGGGCAATTTTCGTTCCTACCCTCATCTATGGTCATGAAGGGTGGGTCATGACCTAAAGAACTAGATCATGGGTACAAGCAGCCAAAATGTGTTTTCTCAGAAGGGTGGGCTGGCGTCTCCCTTAAAGATAGGGTGTGAAGCTCACCCATCCGTGAGGAACTCAGAGATGAGCCGCTGCTCCTTTGCGTCGAAAGGAGCCAGTTGAGGTGGTACGGGTATCTAAGGATGCCCCATGGACACCTTCCTTAGGAGGATCTTCCAGGCACGTCCAGCTGGGAGGAGGCCTCTGGGAAGACCAAGGACTAGGTGGAGAGATATATCTCCATACTGGGCCTGGGAGCCTGGCAACGCCTCGAGCTGAATGACGCCACGACAGCCACCGACCCGTTGTGCCATTGCAACTCCTCCCTGCCTTGGTACAAGGTCCGCAGCACAGGACCTCTGTGAGCATGGTGTACCAGTTGGACACATCACAGATGTGACTTACCATACCTAAAGTACAGTACACATGCGGAGAACATTGAATCAAATGATGGCCAATAGTAGCACATATTTAGTACTCTTTTTTTTTTCTTTCTACATCCATAGTAATACATATTGTAATACATATTGTACTGTTAATGTAATTACTAACAGCTGAAGTGAGTTATACCCTGTGGTGGCAGCCAGACTGGTAGAGGTGAACGTTAATACATTTTAACCGTTGCTTTTTTGCGTCGCACTTGGTGTAAAAGGGCCTTAACTTGTGTAAATGAAATATTTCTACAAACATCTTGGCACTCCACGGTTTATTAAGTGTCCAGACGCCATGTTAAACCTTGTGTGTCAGTGAAAAGGTTCCGATGGGAAACCAGTTTCTGGGCTGGCTGCAGCGATTGGAAAGTTGCCATGGAAACAATAACAACAACAATTCCGCTCACAAAAACAAAGATGTCTGAGCGCGGGGAACCACGAATTGATCAGCGAAAAATACCAGATGCTTCAGGCACAATATTGACTATGGGATTACTTAGATTACATTCTCTAAATGTATTTTTGACCACGAGCATGAACAATGCGTCGATCATTTAGATGAGTATACAGGAGTGACGTCACTTTTTTTTTTACAGAGCAAAGCATCAGCAGCCTTGATGCCCAAACTGAGCTGCTCAACCTGTTCCTTCATGAGAACCTTATAGCTAAACTGGAAAACGTGGCTCATCTAGTCAAGATCGGCATTCTGAATGTCTCCAACAATTACATTCAAGTCATAGAGACTATCCAGCCTCAGAGCTGGTAACCTCGAGGATTGCCCATAACCGGCTGCAGCACGTCGGTGACATTGCACATCTGAGAGAATGCCCCTCAATCCGTGTTCTGTGCATTTCTGATAACTTATTAAATTAATCCTCACTGTTCTCGATGACATTCTCATGGGAAATGAGTTTGTAGAGAGGATGCCTAACTACAGGATTATCCGACTCAAACATCTCATAAGCCTCGACAATCAACCCGTGTCCCCCGAAGACAGGGCTTGTGCTGAAGCATGGGCGACTGGGGGACTGGAAGGGGAATTGTGGCAAACAGGAGAGATGAAGATTCAAGAAGGTTTAGATGCCTAAAAAGGTAATTATATTTAGGCATGCACACATAATTTGCATTTGAAAGAGCTAGTTTTTCTTTTGAATCAAGTGACTTGTAAGTCATGTTGGATTTTGAATTATTATAGAGGATGTGTTTTGTTTTTTTTACATAAAATCAGTGCCTTAACCTGTTAAGCCTTAAGCCATCTTGGCTTTAAGAGGTTCATAATTAAACCCTTATATGTTTCAGGGATGGATGATGGATGCCTGAAGATCATACAATAAATATTATAATTGTGCCTGTCTATATGTTATACCGTCATGTATACCAAGGACGCACTTGTTATTAAATTATTATATCTTTATTTTACCAGTTTTTATTTTACCAGCTCTTGAGATTAAACATCTAATTTTCAAGAGCGTCCTGTGATTATATGGCAGCAGCATGACATTAAAACATAATAATATAATAATAACAGACAACAATAAAACATGTAAGAAAAACCAAACACCTTGAAGTAATAAAAGAAGATAACAATCACGAAAAGCGCATGCTATAAACAACAGGTCAGGGAATCAATTACAACAGCTTTTATAAGTGATTTAAAATGGTCAAGCGAGACAAAATGTAGCTTCTTTAAATTTCTGAAAATGTTGAACCTACAACCTACGAACCCAACACCATGACCACTCGACCATCCTGCCCCTCATTTAAAGGTGACTTACTGAGGGCAATTACAGGTATTACGTTTAGGCACAGGGTGGGCATCTTTCTCAGGACGGCAAGGCATGAGGGACTCGAACCCAGGACGGTTCCAAGTGTCCCCAGTCCCCTCCCGCTGATATAATTATACAGGTAACGGGACTGGTCTTATCTTCATAGCCACAGCCTTCAGAGAGTAATGGTGGCCCTTCCAGGAATGCCAGTTTATACTTGTTGCATAATGAGCGGTCTTTCCCCACAGATAGGCACCATTCAGGTTTGCAGTATGGCAAGCGCCATACCAAAAGGCTCCGTAGAAGTGGCTGGCACAATTGTTTGGCCAGGTGTCCTGATCTTTATCAAAGGTGGAGAATTTCAATCCATTATGGCCGCTGAGCGAATCTCCTGCTCCCCCATCCTTGAAGCCAGCGACATTCAACACGTATCCATCAGTCTCAGAGCCCACAGAGAAAGAGGAGTACTGAGCAAACACCTTGTTGCCTAGGAAGTCCTCCATGTCCACTCTGAGCTCAAAGCTCCTGTTCTTAGTGAGGACATGCATGTTCTCCAGACCCATCCAGTATTCTCCCGAGGAGCTTCCAAAGCCAGTTTTGTAATGCTCCCAGGGCCTGTAGAAGTTCACAGAGCCATCCACTCTCCTCTGGATCACGGTCCACTTCCCTCCATCTGTGTCCATGTCACAGTAGACGGCTACAGGTTGTAAAGAGAGGGCAATGGTATACACACCACTGAGGCTGGAGATGTTGGTGTAGATTTCTTCACAGTCCTGAAACATTGAGCAGTGGACTGTCATTGCTGCCATCAGCAAAGCTATTACAGATCGGATTTCCATTATTAAATTACTAGTTTTCTTATTTTGATGTGCAGACAGATTTGAATCCTTGAATTTCCAATGCTATCCGAGAACACCTTTATACTCAAACATTGATCAAGTGAGGATGCTTTTGAAACAACAAAGCGTAAAGTCCAAGTGAGGATGTTTGAATAACTCAGAGCTCAAAGTTAATGTTTATTGATCAAATGGAAAGTCCCGCATTTAAAAAAATGGTTGTTACTTACAACACATTGAGCTATGGGTGTAAAAGTTTTCACTTTTTGTAGTGTTTTGCTGGTAAGATGTATGATTCAAAATGTATTTTGTATATGTATTGTATTGCCCTTCAATATTAGAATATGTACTGTATATATTGCTGTAAGCGTTCTTTTGAATCCTGCAGACACAGGGTAAGATTATTGTCTACAGATTATATTTTATATTACAATTTTCACCGCTGTAAACACCACACTGTCCTGGTCCCTGCATTACTTCTTGGACATTGGAACTGTGATATTCATCCTACACTGACACTTGAATGTTCTAGAAGTTATAAGCTTATATAAGGTTGTGCTACATGCATAGCCTGTGGCATCCTATGCTGTTTAAGTAATGTCACATACAGTATAGGATGGTTGATGGCTAACCTAATGAGCTGTATCTGACTCAGCATTTCTGGCTGTTCTTCAGGTGTCTTTCTCACTCTCTCTTGCTTTTCATAAGATGCTCCATTCTTACTGGTCACGTCAGAATGGACTGGAACCAAAGTGAGATGAGAGCAGTGTGTGTGTGTGTGCGTGTGTGCTTGTGCGTGCACTTCGCATATTCATATGTGTTTGGTAATTGGGGCTCTTTTCCCACTTATGGATCAATCAAACGTTAGATCCAGAACATTCCTCTGTGGTTCCCGGGCAAAAGGTCAGCAAACACACAAAACGTGATAAGACAGCAGGCCTATGTTTGGGTTGTCAATAGAGCATCATCTCTGCGTATTTTGTCTGTATTGTGATAAAAAACCTTTAAGTAAATATTCTGGTTGGCTAATAGTAGAATAGTGGGAGCGTTTCCACTATTAGCCAAGGGTGGAATGTATTGCATTTCCAAAAATTAGGTAACAATGTGAACATACCAGGGAGTTTGGTAACATTGTTACCTACTGTAATGTTCTGTACCCAGAAGCAGCATGTCTCAACAATATACTGTATAAACTTTAAGCTTAAAGTCCTTATAGTGATAGAGTATTGTCCTATTCAGTAATCGGTGATCTTGATATGGTAAACCACCTGCCACCTATTAGTTAGCAATGTTAAACATTTAAAACTCTTCAATCCTCTTAAATTCACCAAATATCTCCTCACATTTCGCTAGCTTACCGTTCTCTACAGCCCTGGCTCTGTAAATAGGAACATAAACAAAATGGCAAACATTGCTCACAACAACAAAGCCATAGAATGTAGGCCATGCTTTGCTTCACAAAGCTTTTCAATGTGTGGGGAGGCGGTGCGTAATAATTATAATAATAAGTAATTGCATTTATATAGCGCTTTTCTAGCCTTCCGGTTACTCAAAGCGCTGTACAGTATTTTTGCCTCACCCATTCACACACACACATTCATACACATTTATAATAAATCAAATAAAATGAAGAACTGGGAAGGACAGATCCATTCTGTTTCCTTTTGTTGTCTTTAATGCTTTTAGCTAATTCACCCAAGAGTACCTCCTCACACACACACGCACACACACACAAACACACACGCACACACACACACACACACACGCACACATACACACACGCAAACACACACACACACACACACACACGCACACACACACACTATTGTCTGGCTGCACAGATGGTGACACTGGGTGAAGCTAGAGGCCATGTCCTAAGTCACACACACACATGTTCTACATGAAACACCACACACAACAATACATAAACCGAGCATTTCTCATCTGTGAGATCGCCATGTTTTCTCCATCTTGCTTTCATCTGTCCCTTTGTCTTTTGTGTGCGTGCGTGCGTGTGTGTGTGTGTGTGTGATCAATTGTGTATGTGTATGTGTGTGTGTGAGCATGTCAAGTCCGTTCTAGCAGCTTCTCTCCCTTCTGTCGGGGGATGGTGGCTTGCGGGGTGTGTGTGCTCGTAGACACGGAGATACGGGGGGGGAGAGCAGTGATAGAGAGAGAGAGAGAGGGGGGCGGGGTTAGCTGCTGTGTAGCGACAACTAGAGGAGCGCACACAGAGGTCTGGAGGGAGGAGAGGAAGAGGCTGAGGAGCAGATGCAGAGACATGGTGTAAAGGAGAGCTATAGCTGATAACACAGGTAAATGGAGAGAGAGAGAGAGAGAGAGAGAGAGAGAGAAAGAGAGAGAGAGAACCAATGAGGTGAATGAAGGACGTGATGATGGGGGATTGCAACAACATGCCAGTCAGTCGCCTGCCCCTCCGCCCATTGTGTCCGTCCATTCCATCTCTCATCCATCACACCATCTTTAATATTCCTGCACACGACCATCCTCCCACAAGGGCTTCTCCCTACTCCCCCACCGCTCTCTTTATCTCCCTCTCTCTCCCCCTCACTATCTCTCTCATTCACTCTCTCTCCCTCTCTCTCTCTCTCTGTCTTATTCCCGCTCTCTCTCTCTCTATATATATATCCCTCTATCTCCCCCTCTCTCTCTCTCTCTCCTCCCTCTCTCTCCTCTCTCTCTCTGTCTCTCACACACAAATGTCATCTCCTAAATGTTTTTTTTGGGTCAGGCTAAAATGGCAATCTATCTAGAAAAAGTCAACTTGATCTTAATCTAAATGTTAAAGTTTTGTTCTTATTCACTCAGATGGTAAAAATCTAGAGAGAAAGTAGATTTGACATGCTATAGTTCAATGGGAGATACTTTTTATTAGTATTTGGTCGTACGGAGGAGTGCTATGCTTATGTACAGGAGGGGAACTGGTATTTGGAGACCAGTTTGTTTAGAATAGCACCACTGTGGTATCTCATGTGTTTTGATTGTATGTGTTTTTTTAAACAACCTTGGGTAACTTACATGGTGTCACTCATAGACCTCTGTAACTGATTGATGTAGAAAATAAAGGTGTGTAAAAACTCAAACTCTCTCTCTCTCTCTCCCCCACTCCATCACTTATCTTCACGCTGTCAGCTGCCCGGCTCCTGAGGGCATCTCTTTTTCACCTCCGTCTCGTCTCTGATAGTCTCTCTTTCTGCTTTACCGCTGTTGCAGCCTATATTTTGTCAGGTTCTTCCTTTCGTTTTGCTTTCAGAAGCGGGAGGTGTGTTAGCCTGAAGCTGCATACGCGGAGGGGCATCGCCAGCTCACACAAGACAGGAGTCCAGAGAGGACATTTGTGCGAGGCAGGAGGAACGAGTGTCACCCAAAATACACGTGGTGAATGTGGTCTGGCCACGCTCCATTGGGAAGCGTTAACAGTTATGTTTCCTCCAACTGGACAAGGAACTCTGGTTCATTGTGAAACTATTGGACAGCTTTTGAACAATCGGCGTTGCTACAACTGTTTTGGTCACCTCATCTAGCTCTACCACCATTTTTAAACCCGTTTGACTTCAACGTCATCTTACTAACCCACGTTGATTGGTCCGCCAGCAGCGTGTGAAAACGATTGTGTGATCAGGGTTTTCCCGACAGTGGTTGTTATTCAATTCCAAGAACGCTAGGTACGTACTTGTGTTCGTGAGAGGTACGTTCTTGCCAAGTGTCCTCAGTGAGAATGGTCTTGCCCGACAGGACAGATCTAGATTGATCTAGATTATAGTCTGTAAACGGGTTTTCCAGACTATAATCTCAGAGAAAACGAATTGATCTGAGAGCAATAGTCTAGCTAGAGAAAGAAAGGGGGTTTTGTTGCCGAGTGCAACGTCCTCTTGTCATTCATGTGCCTGTCCCGCTGACACACCCCTCGTGTCCTGGGAGGAGCCAGCTAGTGGGGACGACCGTTATGATGGACGGGAGGCAGGGAAGGGCCGCCCAGACCCGGGTACATTATGGTGTCTCGTGTACGTGTAGTACCACGGATGACACCGCCTCAGTGGCCCACTCACATCTGTAACATGGAAAATGGACAGACCACCGCGAAAGCAACACTAGGCTGACTGGAGTTTGCCTATTGGAAGTTGTAATGAGAAGATAGTGGACCGACCACAGTGGGAATACAAGTTTCAGACCACTGTGTCGTACCACATGGGATGGCACGACTGGTGGTTTTCATAATGGGAACACATTATTAGCTTATAGAGGAGCGTTGTCATAGGAACAGAGCATGAGGTAGCTGGACCATAACAGGTCCAAAAAAAAAACGTACAACCGTGTCGAACAGGAGCGGGACGCCCACAAACCTGGGAACTTTAAATTTGACGTTAACATTAAATATGGATGTAAACAGGCCACTCTGGAAGGAGCTGGGCCCGGTACAAAAATAGAAAAACAAAACGCAAACACCTAACTATGTTCTCTATTCCAACATCTAGATAGCTAACTAAATGAGATGTGTGTACTGGAACAGTTTGAACGATACAATGAGACAAATAGACTGACAATCAGATAACAAAAAGGACATTGTCCAGGAAGGAAAGTCTTCTGGAAGTATTTTTTGGCTACAAAGTGGAACTGCGTATGTGGAATCATCAAGGGTGAAAGGACATTTTACACATCACAGCCACATCAAGACCAGCTTCTCTTTATGCTTCCACTTCCAAATGGAACTAATTACACGTTTCACAACCAGATAAGATTCATGAAACACTGCTAAAGAACTGGGCTAACTGGCTTCTCTATGGCTTGCCCCTGACCCGACGGGGTAAATATACGTTCCGTAATGCTGTTTCACAAAGAGCCCCTCATCGCAAATGTAACATGTACACCTTGTTGTGTTTGCTAAATACGTCTAATATGTGGCAGACACTCCGTAGAGGCATGGCGGTATACGGCAACAGAGCATGAAAATAGCATCGCTCTGTAATAGCGGGGGCAGTGAGAAACACATCTCAGACGTCTACTGTCCTTCAGTTATGTGAGTGTGGGCGAGTGTGTACATGTGGGATTGAGAACTACTGAGGAACACTACTGTGTTTCTGTCTGCGTTTGTGTATAGAAAACCTTCACAATGTCTGAGCGCATCTATAAGGTGTCGCTTTGTGGAGTGTGAGTGTGTGTGCGCGTGTGCCTGTGCGTGTTGGCTTGATTATTCTCCCTATTGGTGACGGAGCTGGACCTGGGTCGCCGTGGTAACAGGGCGGAGGAGGGAGGGGAGGCAACGAGGAAGGTGAAAGAAATCAGCAGAGAAGAAGAAGAAACAACGGCAAACGACGGCATGCTGGGATAGGAAGGAGTGTTTGTCTGCACACCTGCTGCAATGTGTGGTGAGTACACACACACACACACACACAGTATATGTCCTGTGTGTGTGTGTGTGTGTGTGTGTGTGTGTGTGTGTGTGCACATTATACTTCCTTCAATAGAAGGCAACAGGGTCAGAGGTCAGAAGATTGAAAGGTCATAGGTCATCCCCCTTAGCTGTGGATCACAATATCGAATTGACTAAATGTGATTTGTAAGTCCATTGGGTCAACTGAAGCATACTTCAGTATACTTTTAGCCTTTTAGTCCATCCAATTAATTTGGCTGGGGGCGGGGGTGGGGGCGGGGGTATGGTAAGGGACGGGGCTGGGGGCGGGGCTGGGGGCGGGGGTATGGTAAGGGGCGGGGCTGGGGGCGGAGGTATTACATTACCATAACTACGAATAGTTATTTCTTTGTAACTCAGGTCGTTGAGTGTCGGTAACCGGTTTCAACCTTCCTGTAAAGATTATATGGCATAAAGTAGTAGAATTGGTCCACTATAAAGCAGATGCAGCGGCCTGCACATATCAGCAATAGTAAGCACACACACACACACACACACACACACACATACACACACACACACACACACACACACACATTTACTCACATGCTTGTAGTGACATAGCAGATCATACACATGCGTGCTCACAAGCACACACACACACACACACACATTAGGCTGAGAGGTGACACGCCTTCTAGCCACTGGCTTCCAGGAGTGAGGGCCAGCCGAGCTTGTAACAAGAGAGCAGAACATTCCAGGGGCGTCAAACTCAGTTATACTGAGGAGAGGACCCTATAGACATCTTATCATGGGTCAGACAATTATTTAGGTGTTTTAGCAAGATTAGTACTTCAAGTAGTACACCTGCATATGCAATTCCACTCTTAGCCTGTATTTATAAAAGCAAAACAACAAATCGTCTATATAAGACAGCACAGTGTTATATTAGTTTGGTAACTAGCTTCCCTACCTCAGGGTAATGTGTGTTAATGTTCATTTGCTTTTTGTAGCACCAGAATTGTTGCACAGAATCAAAATGTATGTTTTAATTATAAACTTGGTGACTAACTATTGTTTATTAAATGCCTTAACCAGGGTAAAATGATGGTTTAGTCTTCTACAGTATATATGTTTGTTAGTGTGGCTACATGTCTAGTGGAGTGATAATAGACTGACTAGAGCATCTGCGTGGTGTTGTAGCAACTGGGAAACAATGAGCTCATTGATTTGACTGTCACTGCTGAATCTATAACATCAATGACTCCGATCAATTATTTTCCCTGTTCTCTGCATATTCTTTTCTAGAGCATATTTCATACTATATAATTTGATTAACCCATCCATCATAAACACAGTCATTTGTAGGCCTCGCAGGGTGTGACAGGTTGACTAGGGGGATGTTTGATTTTGAGTTAAACTGACAAGTTACAGAAAAATATGCTTTCAATATTGTTGCCTCCTTGCTGATGCCAAGCTATCTTTGAAACCCTTTAACACTAAGACAGTATATGGGTTTCACAGTAAAATGAGCAGAGAGGATTAAATTAGTTCTGTACTAACTAGAGGAATGTACAGTATGCAAATATGCCCCCATTTTTCATGAGTTGAAGTGAAAGACCTAGATTAAGTGTGGCATATCAAGATGATGCTGACAAAACAGCGAGATAATTACACGGGTGCCTTGGCCTAAAATGTGCAGTCTTATCTTGAGAAATGACATTCTAGAGGACATCCCTGCAGTCAGAATGCCAATTACATGTGGCATTGTGCTGTGTGATAAAACTGCACATTTTAGAGTGGCTTTTTATTGTGACCGGTCCCATGACAGACATGAGTGAAAATGAAGGTGAAATCACACACTGCACACTGGGGATACACTGTTTGGATGCGCACTAGGCATGCAAGTCCCTTGGAGATTACTTTTGTAGAGAAATGTGTTATAGCGACAGACCCACAACTTATTACTAATTCATGTTAGCCTGCCAATAGACCCTCCGTAGGGATTTATTCAAATAAACGCACATATTTCCACTTATTGTGACTAGCTTAGTCCGGTATTGTATTATATAGTATGCTAATTCACAAAGTACACAAATGTTGGCTAGTGCTCCATAATATCCCTAGCAATATACATATATATAATTACAGCTATATGTTATAAAGACGATTAGAGAAACATTTATTACTGATAATAACAACTCGATCAAATATCATTGATGATTATATTTGACTGTCATACATACAGGACATATTAAACATGAGGGAATGTGTTACCATGTTATGGCTATGATCAATATTCAAAATCTGTAAGAAAAATAATGATTATGCCATAGATTTTGAATCAGACTCCATTTTGTGAAAAGGTTTTAATTTCAAACTGTGACTCATTATGAACTGTTGTAATGTTACTTTCAGGCGACATCATAATACATAGACGTTGATTGCTTCTTACTGAATTTGTTATCCCGTGGGGGTCAAGGTCTGACTGTATGCTCCAAGGTCAAGCCTCTTATACTGTTTAGTATGCTGTAGTCAGGGGAGTCCAAACTACGGCCCGAGGGCCATTTGCGGCCCACGTCACATTTTACTTCATCAAAAACTTTGTGTTGGCTTGTGAGTAATGTATTTTGATTTAAATGATTTGAGTCGCGCTTCTCGATTTTTATGACCTTTCAAAAATCTGCGGTAGTTAAAATCCCTTAAAAAAGTTTTTTTACTTCATCTTGGGTGGATTTTTTTTACATACCATTAATACTGATTCGATATCGATAAGAGGTTATTTCAACAGAATATATTGTAACGGCCCTGCTTGGTGTCAGCAGGCCTGTGGTCCTTTTTGGCTGTAAAGGTCCTAATTAGGCTAATTAAGGGCATCTGGGCAGATCACCTATATAGGTGTGTTCCAGCACAATGTCAGAGGATGAAGTATTGTCAAATGCTGAATAATTTGTATTGTGTTTGTTAGTTAATAGTTTGTTTTGTTTGGTTTACAGCCCATGAGCCAGGTCGTAACAATATATTGATATATGCGCTAAAAAATGTAGTCTTTTTTTTTTTTAAACCTTGTCCTTTTAATCATTGAGAGCCAGAACAGTTTGGACAGCCTGCAGCTCTATGCTTGGAGCAGCTGTGTTTTGTGGTGCAATATACACCCGACCCCGTTCAAAAACGTGTAATCGGTTTCACTGCTACAGTATGCACTGTTTTCTTCCAAGTGCTTCATATTATTGTATTATTATTATTAACATCCACATAGGCTATATGCAAACGTTAACAAGGCAGATATATTTTAAATGGGCTGATAGATTGTTCATTGCTGAACAAATCTTTTCATACACATAAAGGATTTGTTCCTATTGAACAAATTGTTCATGGTCAAAACACCTCTTCAGGTTTTGCCCTCCCATGGAGACAGCCACCTAGTGGTGGAAGTAGTTCTATTGTCAGATATGAATGACTAACCCGGACTTTAAATGGCATAGTCAGCTATTCCAAGATAATTGTAAGCTAATGCACTTTTTTGTCAAATGCATCAAATATCTCCCTGCTTTTCGCTAGCTTGCTGTTCTCTGTGCGTCTTGAAAAAATAATCTGGTATACGTCAACACAGCACTGACTCCGTAAATAGAAACATAAACAAAGTTGTAAACACCGCTCACAACAATGTGTTTCAATGTGTGAGGCAGCGTTGCAGAGGGATATTGTTTTGATTTGAGCTCGAAGTTAGCATGTGTTCTCGAGAATAACTAACCCGGACTTTAAATGGTGAAGAAGCACCAATGCAGTCAGAAGTGGGTCAGAGAATTCACTGACTTTCAGTTTGTCAAACCTTGAATATTGAACAGAACACTGGGAAAGGTTCAGAGTGAGCGAGTGTGTGTATGTGCTCTAATATATTCTACCTAACTCTTTCCTCTCCCATCCACATCTGCCACCCTGCCATCCACATCTCTCCTGTCTCCCATTTGTCCACAATCTGCTCAACATCGCCCACTTTCTGCACTGGCCAGGCGCCACGCCCTATCGTGGTGGGGTCCTGTGATGGTAACCATGCTCCCCGCCGGTCGCTATGTCTGCAGCGCTCACGCCAGAGAGGACCGCCCAGCGAACGACCGCGAAGAACGCATCCTAGCGGTGCTCGGCATCATCGGGACCATCCTCAACCTGTTGGTGGTCATAGTTGTCTACATCTACACCTCCGTCACATGAACGCTGCTCGAGGACTGCTTTATTCACGCCTGGCTACACAGTCTGCTTCTCTGTCTACTGACGTGGATATATATAGACACACTGTAAGATCTAAGGGTCATAGTTACACCTATACCTTCTCACACCTAAAGACTGCTTTGTCTCAGTTTCCAAAAGACTATTTTTTGTTTGCACACTAAGAGATAAAAATGAAAAACTGTGTTTAGTTTTGTTTGTTTTTTCACCTTCACGATTGGCATTTGTCACCTGCACCCCCCCTCACACAGTGGTTCATGTTGAGGCTAACACTGCTGAACTGTTTGCGGGGCAGAAGCTTCAGAAACAACAAAGGGATTAACATCCTTGTTCTCCTTCAGATTGTGTTTCACCCGTCACAAGACTATAGGACCTATTTAAACGGTCAGCATCAACGTGACTTTTTTTTTAAACTCTTTCTGCTGGGCTATTATCACTGCCAAGTGTCCAACTTTTGACTGAGAATTGATTGAGAATTGAAGACGTGTTGAGATTGGAGACTTTATTAAACTGTGGGTGGTGTATTTGATCACATAGATAGTGTGGAATATAGATTTTGAATATAAAAGCCTAAATCATAACAGTATTGACAAGGGGAACATATTTGTTCATAATCTTCTAAGCCATCCACAAAGGACGTTTATATCCACAGCTGAGCAACCAAATTTCAAATAGAATCATTGGAATCATAACAAAGAAACGCACAAAAGGGTAAAAGAAATAGCTGTATTTGTGGTGTAGGAACATTCTAGAATTAAACTCTATGACCAGATGTGATCTTCTTATCACGCTTTTTTAAGCTATATTGGACATGGACCTGCCGTGTCCATACCCGAGCACACCCGAGGAGAGGTTCCTGGCTGTGCTCGGAATAATAGGCATCATCCTCAATCTTCTACTGCTGGTCTTTGTCTACATATACACCTCTATCTGATGACCTTACCACACGTTGTCCATGCGGTAGGAAGCTAACTGAGCTAAACCACCGTCGTTGTCGATTATGTTGTTGGCTCTGTTTCATTGCTGCTTAAAGGTGATTCCTGGCTATGCTATTGAAATTAATAGATTACATTAAATTAAAATTATATTGCACTAGTTGTGTGCCTAATA